>NW_004624804.1:6358785-6373452 GCF_000247695.1 Heterocephalus glaber | reverse complement strand
TTAATCTCTTGGGAATCTGTTTGTATCTGTTTTATGGATTCCATTTGTTTCCTATGTTGGGATTCCATCATGTTCCTCAGATCCTCTATTTTTGATCTGTGTCCTCTCTAGATTTATTAATCATGCCTTGCCCCATGAGCAAAATCTTTGCCGTTATCTGTGTAATTATTTCTGATTTCATTTTTCCCAGATCCTCTTTTGTTGCTAGTTTAGAGAGTCCAGGTGGTTGAGTATCAGAGTGTTCCATCTTGTTTCCCTTTGTTATTGCTGTAGGTGATCTGGAAGTCTGTTTTTGAGACTTGTTTATGTGTCTTCTCATTTCCAGGGGGGCTGGGGTGCTTCTGGCCCCCACATGGTTCACCTCCTGTGCCCTAGGAGCTTGGGATGGCAGCAGGGGAGCTTCCTTCCGGGTTCTGGGACCGGCTGAGCTTCACTGCCCTAGGAGCCTGGGATGGAGGCTGTGGCGCTTCCTTCCGGGTGCTGGGACTGGCTCAGGCTCACCTTCTTGGCCCTAGGAGCCTGGGATGGAGGCAGGGAGCTTCCTTTTGGGTGCTGGGACTGGCTGAGCTTCACTGCCCTGGGAGCCTGGGATTGGTAGAAGTTATTTTCTCAGTAATACAAAAATTTAAGAGTTTTCAATTAATAGGAGGCTTTTTTTCCACATCACAATTGGAGATCTTGGCTCTTTCCATCCTGTGACTTCTCATGCTGTAACATGTAAACTCCAAGGTCAAGGTCCTCACCTTTGTCAATTCTATTACCTAGAATCCAGTTTGATTTTACCGTGGAATCTCAATGAAGAGGACTATTTTGGTGGCACAAACTCCTTCACAGTTGTTGTAAAAAGTAAATAGGTAATACCTTAAAATGCAAAGCCCAGTGCCTAAATTGTAAGTTCTTAATCCGTGACAGTTTTTTTCCTAATTTGTCTTATTCCTGCTTCTGTCCAGCACACTCCCCCCAAATCCATGACTTTTGCACATGCACCTCTGTAACCTTAACTGTGGCTTTTAGCATCCTTAGTGCTAACTAGGGTTGCTGGCATGGCAAATGCTTTTTCCTTCTCCTGCACCAGTTTAGCACAACCTCAGCCCCCAGTTGAAGGTGCTTGGGAGCCATCTTTCCTCTCAGGATTCTGTCAATAGTCTTGCCACTGTCTAGGTCCATCTAAGCCTGCTTTTGCTTTTTTGCCTTTAGTTATTGGTAGCAAGAAAATCAGGGGCCACACTCCTGAAGACTTAAAGTACCTGCCCAGGGAACCAAGAGTGGACTGTGGTCAAACACATACACCACCCCCCCCACACACACGAGTGGAGGAGGGAGAGATACAGATAGAAACAGAGACAGAGAGACAGACAGACACAGAGAGATATTGAATGAGAGAACACTTGCATGAAAATATGACTGAGAGAAAGTATGAAAAATTTTTACAAGAAATTTAGGTGCAGAAGCACAAAAACCAGAGGATACTTGGGAGCCAAAGACACATGAGAATGATATAGAAGATGAGAGAGAACTAAAGAAAAGCCTGTAGGATTTGTCATCAAAATAACGTGAAAGAAAGGGGAAAAGTAGGAATGAGGTGGGAAAAGGAAAAACAGAGTTAAAACGTGTTTATATATTTTATGAGAATATATATAAATGCACACACATATTCACATTCTGTGAAATTGCACAAGTACATACATATATGTATGTATGTGCTTACACACACACACACACACACACACACACACATTTTCTGTGAAAATGAGTCATGAAAAATAAATTGCCTGCTCCAAAGCTTAATAAGGTAAGAGTCAATTCAGAAAGAGAACTCAAGGCTCTGTATGCAGCCCCCTTCCCCTGGGGATAAATATAGTCCCAGCTGAACAATCTATGTATAGAAAAGGCCAGTGCCCTTAGGAGATGATAAAGTCTTGATTCATGAGTTACGATGGCCAGTGACCATTCCAGGAAGCCCTTTATCTGCCCTTAACCACAGTCTCTTAAGGCTGGATACCATAGCCATATATGGATCTCTATAGGAAAAGAAAGTGAATATCTTTCTGGGGTCCCCACAAATGCTGTAAGCTCACCTCCAACTCAGCTCAGATTCAGAGGAAAGGATCTTTGCTTTGCTAGAGTCCAACCAGACCAGAAAAACATAAAGAGATACATCAACACAGGTAAGCTTTGCTGAATGCACGTTGCTTGGTTTCTTTTCTTTTCTTTTCTTGTTTTAGAAAAGAGCCAGTGTTGAGTGTGGTCTGGTTCTGTGTCTCAGAAGGGACTTTTTCTGATATCCACCCAACAATCATCCTTGCATGTGGTGACTCACAGTGGATGAACTGACTTTCCCAAGTTGTTTTGTTATCATCAAGGGGAGAGCAGAACAGATGTTATATCCTCCTGATTTTATCCTCCAAGGGTTTCTCCTTCCGTGCCAGCCAGTCCCAGACTAGAGTGTTACCTTAGTATATCTGGATCAAATGAGACAGTTCGAAGGGAAACCGTTCATTTGAATAACAAATGATTTTATCTAGTTCTGGCTCTACAAACTTTCCAGGTGTGGAGTGTGTGGGAGGTGCCCATTATGGTAACAATATTGACAAATACTATGGTCATTTTATTATTATTATTACTAGTTGGAGAAATGGAACCAGTATCACCCCCAACAAGCATTCTCTTGGAATTTTAGCATCTGATTTGGAAACATTTTTCTTATGCATTGACAAAAAGCAAAGGGAAATTCAGTAGTATTTGCAAAGAGTTTCCAAAATTGAATATGGAAATAGACTCCCACATGGGTGATCTTCTTCCATTTTCCTTATCATGTACAGAGGCAGATATAGAAGAAAGTGGGAATTAGTTTCAAGGCCAACTCCACCCAAAGGCTATTTCATCTTGTCTTTCTCCTTCTATCATTTTGGGACTGGGGTAATTTTTTAACTTGTGCATCCAAAAGACATCCTGAAGAGTTAATAGCATCTTGATTAATCACCCCAATGGCCATTCTAGTAACCCCAAAGCATTACGGACCCTCTTGTAAAGAAATTAGTAGTTTTATTTTAAAGTTTTAATTTGAGACAACTATAGATGCACAAGCAGTTGTAAGAAATAACACAAAGAATTTCCATATACACTTTACCTAGTTTCCCTCAATAGCAACATCTAGCAAAAGTTACTTGGGCAAAACTATAGTTACATATCAACTAGGTGTGTCAATTCATCTTGATCGTGTCAAGATTGGCTTGATTGGCTTGGAAGCTGCCCAGGGTATTGGTGGAGCACACTTGTAGGTGTGTCTGGGTGAATCATAGAAGCATGACCTTGGGTACCTGGGTCCTTCCTCTCTGGTATTCCTTCTCTCCTCTGCTTCCTGGCCACCATAAACTAAGCAGCTTTGCTTTACCTTTTGGTATGAGGTTTCAGCCTTGGAGTCAACCAACTATGGACTAAATTCCCATAAAATATGAGCCAAATTAAACCTCTCCTCCTATAAGTTGTGGGTATCAATGTCAAGTATTGTTTCTAGCAACAATAGTAACATTGACAGAACCCACTGATCTTATGCAGATATTCTGATTTCTCTAGTTTACTTGCACTCATTTTGTATGCATGCAGTCCTCTGTAATTCTGTCTCATGTGAAAGTTCATGTATCTACCACCATAGTCACAATACAGAACAGTGTTACCATGAAGATATCTTATATGTTGCTTAATCAAAGGAACATTTGTCACTTAGTGGTACAGGGGAAGAGTTATAACTCAAGTATTATAAAGAGAGAGAGAAAAACAACCATATCCTGATCTTATAAACCAGTGATTCTTAAACTTTCATAAGAAGCGCAATTAAATAGTTAATCTTCCTGTTCAATTCATCTGGCAAATATTTGAGGAAGGTCCTGCTAGATATTTCTTTAAAAGTTAAAACACATGGTCTTTCAAAGAGAGAGGTATAAGTTACCAAAATGGTATTTTAATAAATATTATGACAAGAAAATCTACAAAAACCACTATAAGAAAAATATTCAACTATATTTGCAACTGGTCAACATACAAAGCCCTATAGAAGGACAATAGAAAATAAATCTATTCCAAGTTTCCCTAAGAGAGGCAATATTCATTTTTTATTTCCCTCTACTCAACTCTTCTCATCAAAATAAAACCAGACCACCAAATGCAGGCAAACACAGAAATATAAAAAGCTAGAATAAGGTTAAATATGGAGCCCAGTGCCTCATTTGGACTCGAAGCAGTTTTTAAGGGCAAAGAATTGTGAAACTGTCAAGTCAGAGCCCCCCTAAATGCTCTGACACACTTACAGAGAATTTATATTTTTACCTGTAGCCTTTCCCTGAGATCATTACATTAGTCGGAACACATAGGATCCAGTTATATAATTAAATGAATGAACTCTGCTGTTGCATTGTCATGAAGAAATCTTTTAATATCTGCACTAGAAATTACATTTGTGAGACCTAAATGATCTGGGATGTATACGGCAAATTTGGTTCTGATATTACAGAGAATATGTTTGGGTGTGCTTGTTTCTTTCTTCAAAACTGTACTAATGTGCTATTTGTAGTGTGTAAAGAAAATGTCAGCATGGTTCTCTATGATGTAAGCAGAGATTAGAGGTATTCATGCAATTCAACCTGTTACATAACACAAAATTTAGTAGGCATTGAGAAAACAGTGAGTGTGTCTAGCTTGTAATACTGGGTGAATGTTTTTTGGAGAAGGTAAGAATTAGACCCAAGGGTTGGAGAGTCAAACAGCATGAAGGAAGTCCAACTGTCCCTTGAAGGAAAAATTGCACAAGCAAGTTAGAAAATATCATGTGTTCAAAAACATTGAGAATGCAGGTCAATTGGGAGTGTGGGATTCAAAATGGTGGCCATAAAAGTGGTGGCCTCTGGTGTCACATGGCTCAGATTAAAATTCTAGAGGACAACCTACTAGCTGTGTCAATAGGGAAGTTAATTAACTTCTTTCTGTCTCAGTCCTATCACCTATAAATGAGGATAATAATTTTATCCACCTCATAGGTATATAGTGAGGATTACATGAGATAATTTGTAAAAGTCACATGCCTCATATAGAAGTGCTTATAAGTATTCTCTTATAAGTATCATCTTGCTATAGGAGACAATATTTTTGGAGAACCTTAAATGCCATCTTCAAAAGAAACTTAGATTGTAACCTTTAGGAAATGATATGACCATTTTGAATGGGGGAGCAATACATGTAAAAAGTCTTTAGGTTGACACTATTGAAAGACAGTTCAAACTGAGCCAAGAAAAAAAAATCTCAGGAAGAAGGAAAATCATATGAGCATGAGACAGAGCCTGCTTTGGAGTAGAAAGAGAGCTTCAAAGAAAACTGTGTGGACTTAATGGTTGCTGGTTACTATATATGGGAAATAAAAAATTTTTTATTTCCCAAATCCCATAAAAGTTAGTATCCTGAGTTAGATGCAAAAGGAAGTTGGTTGTGGTATAGAATGAGGAAAAGGATAAATGAGTTTAATTCTGGATACACGAATTGAAACTGAGAATAGACCATCCAGTAGCAAAGTTCAACCAGAGAAGAACCATTCAAATCTTTGTCTCTTGCCCCCTCTTTCCCTGTCCCTATCTATCATCTACCTGTCTCTATGATCAATGCTTCTATGTATTATCTATTGCATTTATATATATATATATTGAGATTTATAGACACACATATAAATATACATACACACGCATAGCATATATGGATACATTGATTGATAGTCTGACTGATTTATTTAGATGAGATATGCTCCCACAGTCTGGTGGCTAGCTAAGAAGCCTGAAGTCCACAAAGCAAGGACTCGGAAGGGAAGATCACATGCAGGTGATCGGCATGTCTATAAAACCAGCATCACATGGATGACACCCAGGTCTTCTGTCAGCTTGAGCAGTAGCTGGGACCTTTGGATCATGAATGCTGGGGCCTCTGAATGCCTAGATGGATGAGTACAATGAATCCTAGGAGACCAATTCCTTCTAATAGCTCTCTTGTCAAAAGAAAAGTTTACCCATTTGCACCCTTGAGTCTGGAATGGGAGGGGTCTTGCTGATTCCTGAGATGTCCTCAAGGCATCTTTCTTCTTGTCCTTGTTCAAAGTACTTTTTTTAAAAAATGGTGCTAATCTCCTCAGCAATCACACTTCCATAGCCCCAACTTTACACATGGTTTATTTCAGGCCAAAATTTAAGTTTTTCTATTTCTGCTCTGCTTTTTGCTCCTGATTCTAACTGTAAATCTGCTTAAAAGCAGCCAGTGATACCATATCATATTCTGAATATTTGGGTGCCTTGAAATTTTTTCCAACAGATCAATTAGTCCCCTACTCTTAATTGATCTCAGCATCATGTAATGTCTCAGGACATGGGCAAAATTTAGACAATTTTTTTTTTTTTGCGAGAGTGTAACACACTGGCCTCTAGTTTAACTGCCAAAAAAGCCCTCATTCCCCACTGAAACCTCCTGAGCCTGGCCTTTACTGTCTGCCTTTTTATGAGAATTCTGTTTTTCTGAACTCTGACCAGAATCACTCACCAAGCTCTGCTTATAACCTTATAGGCTTTCTCCAGCCCAATTCACCAGACTTTTCCAAACTTCCCATAAACCAGTTCCAAAGGCTTATGCATGACACATTTAGGTACATTCAGAGGAACAGCCCCACTCCTGGTACTAGTTTTCAGTGTTAACCTTCCTGTTGCTAGACAAAATACCAGAAACCTGCAATTTAAAGGATGAGATGTCTTTGGCTCATAGTTTTAGGGGATTTAGCCCATACTCCAATGACTCTAAGGGAGGAAAATCATAGTGGAAGGGCATAGTGGAACAAAGCTGCTTAGTTCAAGGTAGCTAGAAGGCAGAGCAGGGGAACAGTAACAGAGAAGAAGGGGCCAGGGACCAGATATAATACTCAAGGTCATACATTCATGACCTACCCAGATGTACCCAGAAGTGTAGTTTACTAATCTCCTATGTGGCTCCCAAGACAATCAAGTTGACAATTAAGGGTAACTATCACAATGGACAGAGGTGAATCAAGAAATGCCCCTGGATCATCTAGGTGCTAAATATATTCTCCTTGACTACATTTAGGTGATATCTCAGCAAATCATTTGTTCTCTTATAGTGATTATTCCTGACTTTTTCTGCTAGACCCTTGACCAAGAAACCTGAAGTGACTTGATGACTGTCATATTTTAATATTGACCAATCCTCTTGCTGTGTTTGTCCCCTGGTAGAACTGTCCTTCTCTGGGAATAAGAATTCTAATTTTGATCCAATATCACTATTAATACCCATTTTATTCTCATGTTTCAAACATATACATAACAGTAACTGGTTTATGGCTATTTTTAAATTGAAGGCCAAAATGAACAGAAAATGGCAATTTCAACAAAAGAATTTTGACTTTAATGGAAAGATAGATCATTCAGCAGAAAGAACTCAGAGATCCAATTCAAATCCTAATTCTGTCACCTAGTCTCAGGGTAAGAGTGGACAAGTTACTAAACTTTGGTTTTATCCCATTCATTATACAGGTTCAATGCTGCCTACATGAGCGAGTTTATGAATTACAGTAGCACAAAAGAGCATACACTTAGTAGATGTTCATATATTTCCAGACCCTTCCTTGATACATCTGAGGTGACCCAGAAATTTCTCAGCAGGAAGAGATATTCCTGCCTTTCTGCTTCATCTATGTTCCTCTCTCACCCTTCCACCCTTAATTATAATCTAGAATGACCTCTGGAAAAGAAAACCTAGGAAACCACAAAACAAATATAGGAGTGTTTAAATTTTCTCAGTAACTAAAATAGCCAGAGTTGCTGGTCTTTCTCAAGACTCCTTGATGCATGACTAAGACAATTTTGAAATGCCTTTTAACTGTCCCTACTAACAACACTGGTATTTCCCCACAATCTCATTTGTATCATCCAAAGTTCTATCATTTCTCAAAGGACTTTTCAAGCCTTCCTATGCAGCTATCTTTGGAAATGTAGTAATCTCTTTAGAGTGCTGAAATGTAATATGCCTGGATTTTAGTATTGGGTTTCATCATAAGAGTGGATACATAGATGGGTACATGGGCACATATACAGGCAGAGTGAATGTATGTTGAAAGTAAGAGTGAAAGTGAAAGCGACAGATGAAAGGTGTGAGATGGAGAAAGGGGAGACTACAGATGATGAAGTTTTCCATCTTGATGGATGGAGAGGGTGGTGTAGACTAGAGGTGGAAATGATGCTCTCTAGTGGTGAACTTTGGTCTTCAGTTTATATACCAGCTCTTTTCACTGTATGCCCATGACATACATCTGAAACTTTCTAAGCCTTTATTTTCTCATCCATAAAATGGGAATGATATTAGTACTGCTTCATAGAATTACTGATAGGTAAATGTTACAATAAATGTTAAGTGCTTGGCACATTGTCAAGCACAAAGTCAGCACTCTTTACATGGAAGTTTTTTTATTTGTTAATAGAACTTGTTCTCCCCAAAAGGGCATTCTAATAACTAGACTGTTCCAGAGCAAAGGAACAGCCCCATTTGAAGTTTCTTGCTGTTGACACATCTATGTGTTAGGTAATGTTTACTGCATTAAGCATCATTTCTAGCATTTTCTTTACTTACTTATATCTGGAAGGCTAAAAATGGCATTTTACACATTAATGGACAACAAGGTTCTGGTTATGATACAATTGTACCAATGAAATGGCCATTCTACCAATGGAATAGGGATGGCCTAATGGAAATCATTCTTCTCTGCCATGGTGGCTAGCAGGCAAGGTCAAGTAAGGGAGAGAATTTTTGGAGGCTGGAGTTCACACTCAAGAGACAAGTGGCTGATCCTCAAGGAAGTAAAGCTACATTAGCAGGTTTTGCAGACTTCAGCAAAATACCCATGTGATATAGTTTTGGGGCAAAATGATTTCTGCTCTCCCAGCCCTTCCAAGGATTTTTCAAGCTCTGCTGAATGATCTGGAGCCATTCCCAGCAATTTTCTGAACTATGAGTTTACAACACCTGCCTAAACTCATTCAGGGCCCATTATCTCACTTCTCTTTCAGTGCATTTACCTCCCTGCCACAGGATTGGAGACATTGGATAAAATGGCTCATGTGCTGTGTACTGACATGAGGTGTGGGCAAATGAAGGGCAATGTGATATCAACAACGCAAACAACCAAGAAAAAGCAGCAACAACATCAATAATAACAAAACAAGTAACAATAAATATTCAAATCCAATCCTTTTCTTCACAACACTGCAGAAATAAGGCATGAGATTAAAAACCTTCTGTGTTTTGATTCAACTATTTGGATTCTTTGTTAGCTTGTATAAACTATAAAAGAATTTGGGTTTACAATAAGTCACTCTTAGGTGACTTAGATTCTGTACAAGTTTGGAGTGAGAAAGTCTACCAGCCAAGGTCTTTGGAAGTATGTTTCAGATTGTCTTAATCTTTTGTTTGGAAAACCTGTATATTTAGATATGTTGATTCACGATACTGCTTACTCACCCATTACTTCATACATTTACTTTAATCGTGATTTGCTAAATGCTCACTATATAAATCAATCTCCCTTCCCCCATCTCTGTCAGATCGAAGCCAAGGACTCATGCCTGCTAAGCATGTGCCCTACCACTGAGCTACACTGCTATAATTAGGTCTTATTCTAGCAATCAATCAATAGCAGAATGTCATGTAGAGGTAAGGGTTATGCAGAAAACTTGAATAAGGACAGAATCCAATTTTGCTATGTGGACACAGAAGTCCCTCTGATAAGATGATGGCTGATTGAAGAGCTGAATGAAGAGAGGTATTAATCAGTGCTTACAAGAGCTTGCAGGGCTCCTCAAAAAACTACACATGCTCTGAATCATGTTTAATGCAGGACACAGAAATTTACAAGATTGGCCTATAATGGCCACCCACAGAGCCAAATGTAGAAGAGTGCAAAAAAAGTTCTGTGTGCATTCTAGAGATTGGAAGGATCCATTAAAGGCATGGAGCCCAGTGCAGTGTCCCATAGGAGTCTGCATCAGGAGGCCGAAGGATCCACAGCAAAGATGAAAGAGTCTGAGGCAGGAGGTCGAAGGGTCAGTGCTAGAAGCTAAAGAGTCTGTACTAGCAGGCTGCAGGCTGAAAGACTGGTGCTGGAAGCTGAAGAATCTGTGCTGAAAGTCAGGAAACAATTTCCAAAGTGAAGGCGAGGACTGAAGCGCCACTGAAGAGAACAGCTGAAGCTCCTCTGAGGAAATTCAGCTGCAACAAAGCTCTTCCAAGGAAAATCAGCTGAAATTCTTCCCTCCCATTCTCCTTTTATACCTTTGAAACAACACTCCTCCCTAAAATGGATCTTCCATGTCCACAACCATGCTGTCTCAGTTCAGCTGGATGGTTCCCACTCAAGTTGACATTCAATCAATTAACCACCACAGGGATGTATTAGAGGAAGGGCTCTCCAGGCAAGGAAAGAGCTCTCCTAGTAGAGGGAACAGCAGATCTGAGACCCCGAGTTGGGAGGCTCCTTAATAAAGGAGGTCATCAGGGAGGTTGGGAAGTGAAGTAACAAAGGGTAGCAACAGCAGGAGATGAAGCTGGGGTGGAGGCTAGAGCTCGTGAGTCTTGTAAGGACCTCCCACTTTAAAAGCGATGGTGTATTCGTTACTTTCTTGTTGCTGAGACCCAATACCCATAAATGAAAGGAGAAAAGATGTATTGTAGCTCACAGTTTGTAAAGGTTTTGGTCCATAGTCCACTGGCTCCAAGGCAGGGTGGTGGTCATGGGAGAGGAGAAGCAGCTCACAACAGGGCAGTGGGAAGCAGAGAGAGAGGGAGGGAGAGATCAAGGGAGGAGGGAGGGAGATCAATCCTTCCAGGCTGTGCCCCCAGTGACCCATCTCTTCCAAACATCATATGATTTATTAACTCAGCAATGGACTAGTCCACCAATGAGTATCACTCCCCTGTGATCCAATTGTCACAGGGAAGCAACTCCCAACCTATTAGATGTCATATGTGCTGAGTCTGAGTCTGCCAATACTGAAGAATGGCTATGAGGATAAAAGAGGTTAAGAGTACCAAAGTTTATTGAGAAAAAGCTCTTGAAGGACAGGAAGGGTCCCAAAAGTGTGTCACCACTGAGGGTCTTTGATCAAGGGCAATTTATACAGCAAAATCACAACTTAGATAACTATGGGTCAAGCTACTATCAGCCTATTGGATAATGAGTATAGTTTTAGCTAATATTGATCAAATAGGGAAGTGAGATACATAGCAAGGATATATGGTGAACATCATTATCTTTAGCTTATCTATAACTTCAAACCTAGAAAGAACAAAGGCAGTTTTAGAAATGGAGGGGAATATGGGTCAGGGTGTTTTGGTCACCCACCTATGTGTCTAACACCTTACCTAGGCTCACTAGACCAGGTATTGTTAATTATAATCTAATCTCATCTAAGTTGTTGTTTATCTCTAGACAGGCTTGCAGTCCTGGCTGTTGCATCTTTGTTTTGAAGCCTGGCTGACTTCAAATCCTCCTCTAGTCACAAGTTTGATGTGTCTCATCTTTTGCACTGACTCTCTTGAGGGCCTGGTCCTTCTCTGACTACCTCTTAGTTTCTAACTTAACTGTCTATAATACAATCATCTCCCCAAAGCCCTGCTGATGAGTACATGAGGCCTTAGGGACAGCATCCAGATATAAACCATACCAGACGACATTATCTGATTTACATTTGAGGGCCCGTCTGTCTGCTGAGTGGAGTACTCTAGGGAGTAACAGTTGAGGAAGAAGACATCCTAAAGGGTTGTTGTGAGCAGACCTCTGTGAGACTGGAAATAACCTTTGAAAGAGAGATCTGAGTGCAAGTGGTGTCTTGTGATGTTTGAAAAGGCATGGAAGAAGGGAAAGGAGGCACGACTGGGCAGAGGGAGCATTTGTGATTCAGTTGCAACCAAGGCCTCAGCCAGCTCCCCTGGGAACTCTGCATCTGGGTTACACTTACAGAGATGTCAGGCCTTTGTGACCCCTCATCAATCGTCAGATGCTGACTGTGTCTGGGGAAGACATGTGACTTGAGAGAGGCAGCTCCCTTTGATGAAAGTCAGTGGCCGAGGAGGAACTAAGTTGTGAGCTATCAGCAAGCAACACTTTCAGTGACTGGGTAATGAGTGCCTCCAACATGGAGTCATTTGGGTATCTATGGTAATCACGTGCCATTTCATTCCACTTGCTTCCTCTTTCTTCAGCCCATCTGGAACAGCTCCTCTAGGAACAATCTCTTTTCTGGAAACAAGATTAGTTTCATGGTTACAATTGAAACTTAATTTTTCTTTCCTACTTATTTTATGTTCTTTACACGTGGATAGCATTTTCGCTGGCCCCAGTAATTTATATGGTAGGACAACCCAGACCTCATTCCTAAGGGAGCTGAGCTGTGATTATACCATGACTTTCTGTTGTCCCTGCGCATTTACTATCAAAACGGGGAAGAGAAGAATCCAGCTCTATGGATCTCAAGGAGTCAGATGTGTTCTTCCCTGACTCTACCAAGGTAGAACAACCCTTCTTCCTCTTAAAAGTCAGGTTCCTTCACTCCTATGTGGGTGGTGATTCTTTTCTATTAGTCTTTTGGTCAAGTGGCCCAAAGTGGGCTGGTGACAGTCATATCGTAATGTTTAATAAGACTGTTGTGTTCCAAATGGAAGTGTTTCATCTCTGGGAAACATGACCTCCAGGCTCACAAAACCTAGAACTGTTATGGTGGAAAGTACAAATTCTTTAAATGGGTCACTAGAAGTGAAAGGAAGCAGTTACTCTTACTTCTACCACACCAGTCCCAGACCCAGGTACACTACTTTTTGGTAATATAATATCACATTATAGCAATTGATCTGATTTATATACTTCATCTCCAGGCAGGCACCATCACAAGGACAGTCCATAGCTCCATCAAGCCAGAAGTCTCTGGAGACTGTGCATGTGATGACTCTAATGGAATTCATCATCACTGCTAACTAAACCTCTGAAGGTATGAATTTGATTCTCCACTCTGACATTGTGTCATGTTGAGTCCCATGTTGGTGGATCAAATATCCTCTAACCCTTTGAATAATAGTGCTTTCTGAGGCTCTGCGGGCATGAAAGGCAAGTACATGACTGAAAACTCAGTTGATTCTAGTTAGGGGAATCATAATCCTTTTAGAATGGGAGTCTCATTGAAGGATGCTACCAACCTTGGAAATCATATTTTGTCTTTGTTGCTGGGATACTAGAAATTCAGTGTCCATAATAGTTGAATCAGGCTTCAGTGAATAAAATCCCATACTGGTGGGCATACTATGCAGCCTCTATTCTTGTTATACCAATCATGTTCCTATAATGAATTCCTATCATATTCTGAGGTGGACAATGACAGGATAGCTAGTGTCCTCTAGCCAGTACCTCCCTTGTCATAATGTGGAATGTGAACATTGGTCCCAGATGAAGCTGAGCTGAGCAGAGCAGCTTCAGCTGTGCCAGCTAAAAGATGCTAGTGGTTTGTTGGATTACACATTGAGTATGAGAGAAAGAGGGGTCAAAAAAGACTCCTAGGTTTTCCACTTAAGCATCATGGTGATAGTGGAACCACTTTTGGGACAGAAAGATTGTGGAAAGTACAAGTTTAGAAATGGGTAAAATGATCTCAAAACTTTAAGACATGTGTTTGAGTTGTCCACTAGCCAGCCAAAGGAAGGGTTGAGTCAACAGTTGGATGTGTCAGTTTAAATTTCAGGGAGAAGATTGGGATTGCATGGATAAAAGGGGACTTCATCCATGAAATGTCCAAATTTCAATAATTAAGGTGGTCCATCTGGCAATTTTTTTCTACACAACGTACTGTTTGCATTTTCAAGAATGAAGTACAGAGGCAGGTCTGTGCACACCCTACCAAGGTCCCAAGTCATGAGGAACACGCCGAATCAGCCCGCACCCCGACAACAATCCACTGGACCCCCACCCCTGCTCCTCTGTACAACCACCTGGTTCCACACTACAAAGACGCAGAGGACACTGGAACACCAGACCATGGTACTGAGTCCTGCTGCTCCCGGCCCAGAGGTAGGGGCTTCTGAGCTGCTGTTCCACTACTCCTGGTCCAGAGGAAGGGGCTTCCCAGCCACCATTCCTCCCGCTTCTCCCAGCCCAGAGGAAAGGGCTTTTGGGCCACCTTCTGTCTTGCTGCTCCTGGCCCAGAGAAGGGGCTTCTGGGCCACCATCCCTCCCACCGCTCCTGGCCCAGAGGTAGGGGCTTCTGAGCTGCCATCCCACTGCTCTAGGTCCAGAGGAAGGGGCTTCCTGGCCACCAACCCTCCCGCTGCTTCCAGCCTGCAGGAAAAGGCTTTTGGTCCACCATCCCTACTGCTGCTCCCTGCCCCTGTCCCACCTCTCCCAGCTGAGAGGAGGGAATCCATTCAGGTGCTAACAGCACCCCGACCCAGTGGAAATGAGAAAACATGTAAATAAGTCTCAAAACCAGACTTCCAGATCACCTACAGCAACCCCAAAGGGAAATGAGATGGAACACTCTGATACTCAACCACCTGGACCCACTGAACTGGCAACAAAAGGGGATCTGGAAAAAA
>NW_004624804.1:6294092-6332878 GCF_000247695.1 Heterocephalus glaber | reverse complement strand
GCTGTGATTCTGATGGGCTTTCCTTTGTATGTGATTTGTTTCTTTTCTCTCACTGCTTGTAGAACTTTGTTCTTCTGTTGAGTTTCTGGAATCTTAACTATTATATGCCTATGTGTAGATTTTTTTTGATCCAGACTACTTGGAGTCCTGTATGCCTCATTTATGTGTATGTCAAGTTCTTTTCCCCTGCTTGGGAAGTTTTCTGCCACCACTTCTGTGAACAGTTTTTTTATGTTGTCCGCATTCTCTCCTCTTTCTTCATTGACTCCAATCAGTCTTGTGTTATTCTTCTTTGCATTGTCTAACAGCTCCTGGGTTGATTTCTCATGGTCCCTTAAAATTTTAAAGAAATTTTTCTTTTCCTGGTCAGTATTTGCAATCTTATATTCTATATCTGAAATTCTGTCTTCACCTTGGCTCATTCTGCTGCCTAGACTTTCAGTGGAGTTTTTCATGTCCTGGAAATCTATTTGCATCTGTTTTCTGGATTCCATTTGTTTCCTATGTTGGAATTCCATCATATTCCTCAGCTCCTCTATTTTTCTATCTGTGCCTCTCTAGATTTATTAATCATATCTTGCACTATGGGCAGAATCTCTGTTGTTTTGTGAGAAATTATTTCTGATTTTATTTTTTCCAGATCCTCTTTTGTTGCTAGTTCAGGGAGTCCAGGTGGTTGAGTCTCAGAGTGTTCCATCTTGTTTCCCTTTGGGGTTGCTGTAGGTTATCTGAAAGTCTGTTTCTGAGGCTTGTTTACATGTCTTCTCTTTTTGACAGGTGTGGCATGCAGGAGGGTGGGTGCTACTAGTGCCCACGTGGCTCACCTCCTCTGTGCTGGGAGCAGTGGTAGGTTGGCCTGGAAGCCTCCTTCTCTACACTGGGACCTGTGACATGTTGATCCGGAGCCTCCTCTGTTCTGGGAGATGTGGCACATTGACCCAGAAGCCTCCTGTGCACTGGGAGCTGTGGCATGCCTACCTGGAAGCCTCCTCTGCAGTTACTTAAACTTTCTCAGCTTTGTGTTCTTCACCTTATGGTTATTGTGAGGATGAATTATTTAATAAGATCTGAGAAGAGATCATATTATACAGTAAGTTCTCAATAAATATTGCCTATTATTATCATTATCAACTTGTTTCATTGCCTAGTAAAAAGACCCTAGTAAAAAGACCCTTAGGTAGTTCTCTTACTTCCTGTCTTACACTTTGTTTACCACATGCATTTTATTATATGTTGTTTTTCTTTCTGATTGTTTCTAGTGTGATATCTTAAAACAGCAGCTGATTTTCATGAAGTTTAGGTGAAATGATATTATCTTTTAATTTGTCTGTATTGTACACATTACCTAGTGGTGTTGGAATACAAAGGGTTCTCCAAAAAGCACTTATCAATTGAATGAAATATCAGCAAAAAGAGACATTTCTTCTTCTTATAATTTACATTGAAATTTCCACAGTAGAATTGCCTGTATGACTTACAGCTACTCTATGTCTTTGTGTAATATTCTCTGTTCTCCCTGTCCTAAGCATTCCTTCCTCTGGCCTCTGAGCATTGTCTCCTATTAGATGGTACCAGGGTTGAGGAAAATATCATATCGGACATTTGATCCCATTTGGTGTTCTCCTGAACAGTGGCCTGCCTATACCTGTGAGGTTCTCCCTTCATGGACCAGTCTAATTGGACCATTCCTATAGGCAGCTTTTACTTGTCCCAGTGTGCTTCTACCCCAGTTTGAGAGGACCCCTAATAACAAGGTATGTGTAATTTTCATACAGCACTTAGTTGGAGTTGTTATAGTGTTAGAAGCAGATGGAGAATGGGCTTGAGGATTTAAGAATCACAGCATAAATACAGAGTAGGCTCAGGACTCACTCAGGTCCTGCAACTCCAGGCTGAGTTCCTTTCTTCTATGGTAAGTTCATTCTTTTCTTTTCTTTTCTTTCTTTCTTTCTTTCTTTCTTTCTTTCTTTCTTTCTTTCTTTCTTTCTTTCTCTTTCTTTCTTTTCCTTCCTTCCTTCTCTCCCTTCCTCCCTCTCTCTTTTTCTTTTTCTTTTTAATTTCTCCTTTTAAATTTTATTAGTTATAGTTGTGATATATAACTAAGACATTTATATATATATATATATATATATATATATATATATATATTACATTGTGATTCTTTTGATTTCTTCTCTCCTCCCTCCATCTCTCCTTATTTCAAGATTGTTTGTTATACAACTGGTCATCTGAGATTGTACTAAGGAGGAAGAGGGCAGAATCATGTGTCTGCCAAATGAAATTAAGCTACAGATTCTCATGTCTTAAGATGAGCTTTGTCCAGAATAGTTTTGGGTTTTTTTTCAAATTTGATAGGCACACCTTTTCCCTGGAACTGGAAACCCTTTGTTTAGAAGTGTTACAAAAATATTTCCTCTAACAGGATGTCAGGAAGTACAATTTCTCAAACAGGACTGAGAGGAAGAGGTCTCTGCCTTCTTGCCTTCTCTGGCATGTGGAGGCAAAAGAAATGTTCCTGAGAAGGCAAATCTTCCCTCATGAATAGAGGCATGAGGTGCAGAAGGACCCACTGTCCCTCTCTGGTTGGGTACATCTGGGTGTCTCTGTCTTAGCAAAAA
This sequence comes from Heterocephalus glaber, assembly GCF_000247695.1. The sequence goes on along the minus strand of NW_004624804.1, from coordinate 6,330,260 downwards.
GAGTAATTCCTCTGCCATTGAGAGAGGAAAGTATCCCTCTGTATGGAATTGGGCAACTATGGGTTAACTGTGTTATTGGACAACTATGGGTTAACTAGGTAACTATGTTTTTTTTTTTTTTTTTTTGGTACCGGGGGACCTTGAACTTTCGAGCACCACTGAGCTAAATCCCTGGCCCATAACTATGATTTTTGTACCTGAGTAATCATGACAACTTCTGTAACCTGTCACCAAAGGAGCGTAACAGACTCAGAACGCCCTGCCAGAACTCTTTGCTCTTCCCCCGCCCACTGCTCTGCTTTGTGTAAATCCTGCTTGCTATATTCCCAGGGAAACTCCAATGAAAGTAAGCCTTATAGATACATAAAGAGGTATATAAAGAGAAACAAACTTCTATTTGGGGCTCTCTAGACTGTCAGGAGTTACTTGTTGAGCCACTGGCATTATTAAAGCCACTTTTGCTCCTAACTCTGTGTTTGAGTGCTCTGTCTGGGATTCACTACAGTTTCCTGCTGCACCATGATTGCCACTGCTGCAGCACACAGGAGAGAAGACCTGGCTGAAGATCACAGCCATACTCATAGATGGCACCATGGATCCAGGACTGGGTGCTTTGTGGTACTCAATTTACGTGCCCCCTGACTCCTTCCCTTCTTTCTGTACAACTGGCTGGCTCTGCAGTGTTTCTACAGCTATGGAGCCCAGTCATCACCTCCACCGACCATGATACATGCTGCAGCTCTCCAATGTGATGCAGGCTGACAGCGAGACACTGCTACTGCACACAGACCAAACTGAACTCAGAACTTGGGCTTTCTTGGTCTCTACTTGGAGATTCCAAACTTTGACTTTGATGGTAGAGTATGGAATAGATTCTTTTCTCTTTAGCTTCCTAGACTTTTTGTTCTCCGATGATCTCTCGCTGGAGTACTTTAAATTTAACTAGTCAGCTATGCTCATTATCACACAGTGGTCAGGTTGTTTATGCACACCTTCACTGTCACTCTTCTTTCCTCTATGCTGCATGACCTCATCTCACTTTCTTTGTCACTGGGACAAAATACCCAATACCAGCAAGTTAAAGGAAGACAGATTTATTTTGGCTCACAGTTTGTAGAGGTTTCAGTCCATAGTTGACTAGCTCCAAGGCAGAAAGGCATGGTGGAAGGGCCTGGGTGGAGAACAGCTGCTCACCTCATGGCCTCCAGGAAGCAGAGTAGAGTCACAGCCACAGTGACCTGACCTGGTTCTTCAGATTAGGCCCCACCTCCTAACAGCAAGGCAGCTATAGTGTCCACATAATCCAGTTACCTCCCCAAAGCCTCACCTATGAGCACTTGAGGCCTTGGGAGGACATCTAGATATAAACTATAAGAAGGGCCAACACAAGTCTTTTTGCTTTAGGCTCTTTTGCTAGTAATCTGAGCTTCATAAGCCCAGAAGCTTGAGGCAAGTTCAGAGACCAAAATAAAATTGTTGAGCCTCATTCATTCCAACCCAATCTACCTCCCACTCTTACTATACCACCGGTGATCCTCATCTCCCCCAATCATCTCATCTTTGATTTTTTAAGACTTAACACAAAGTTAAGTCTAAATTTAAACAGTAGACTTCTTGGTTCTTTTAGAAGCCATCCTCTCTGCTGACTTCTGAAGCACCAAGTTCCCCTGTTTTCTTGTTGTCCTCTCACTGTTCCTTCTCAAGCTTTTTTCATCCCAGCCCCGTACTCTAAATGGCAGGGTGCCCTAGTGCTCAATTCCTCTTCCTCTTTTCCTAGGTGAATTCATTCACTTGTTTAGCTCTAAATACTCTCTGCATGTGAGTGACTCCTCATTCTTTCCTTTTGCTTGTTCTTCAAGTTCTTCTAACCTCTTTGCTATCCCAAGTAGCATCTCTTAAAACTAATATATCTAAAACTGAGCACTTGTTCTTCCCCAACCTGTTCACCTTCTAGTCTTTCCCCATTTCAGTAAGGACCTTTACTCACCCAACTGATCGTGAAAAAGTTCAGGAATCATCACTTTGATCCTCACACAATCCATCAATAAATCGTATCATTTCTGTTTTAAAATAGACTATTCATCTGTTCCCTCTACTGCCACCATTGTGTCTCATATTTATTTCTGCTGTAGCTATCTAGCTGCTCTTCTTGCACTGACTTGCCCTCTCCTCAAAGCTCTCTTTACTCAACCTTTTGCAGGATTCTTTATATATATAATGTTCTTCTCCATTAACATCTTCCAACACCTTACCGTTGAATTTAAAATTGAAGTTTAAAATCCTTCACATGGCTGTACTATCTTGTCTTCACTCATTTCTCCAGCATCACTCTATACTGCTCTAATCCTTTCTCCCAATGCTCTAGCAACACAGATTTGTTGTTTGATTTGCAAATATTTAGGTGATTTTTGATTCAGGACCTCCAAATATGTTGTTCCTTCTCCTACGGTAGCCTTCTCATAGTCTTTGCCTGCTAAACTACTAATTATCCTTCAAATCTCACATGAAATTTCATTTCCCAAAAGAAAAATCCATAGGCCCTCCCCCCAAAGTTAAATGGCTATGTATTGGTGCACTTTTCACATGTCTGATTGATACCTATGTATATTCTTAACTGCTAGCTTTTAGAATCCTTGAAAATGAGGATATCTGATTAATACCAATGTGTTTTCTTAACTAATAACTGTTAAACTTCCTGAGAATAAGGACTAATAAAGACTATGGGTCACACTCTGCCCTGTGTATCCTCCAGTATTCACAGTGCTTGGCACATTATAGACACACAGTACATATGAATGACTCATTGACTTGGATTTGGAAACTCTAGGACTTCCAAAGATGATCATCTGAATCAAATTACAGAAGGCAGGTGTGGAAACCTTTTCTTTCCTTCATTTTCATTTCTAATAGTCTTAGTAGCTACCAAGTGTTTGGGCTTCACAGCCTCTTTGCGCAATAAAAATCAAATGCTCCTGTGAAAACCTTGCAAACACCAAATCACAGAATTCCAAGGTAAATGAAGCCCTCATGATTATCTAGTCAAATTCATATCTGATATGTATACATTATCCTCAAAATGCTTAGCACATAATTATCCTTTCTCTGCTTCAAATCTCTATGCTGTATAGTCTTAGGAAGCTGAACATCTCTAATTATTATATTGTTATTTTTAAAAATTTTTATATAAAATTGGGGCCGGGATTTAGCTCAGTGGTTCCGCCACCTGCCTCACAACTTCAAGGTCCCAAGTTCAATCCCTAGTACCCCCCTCAAAAATTTATATAAAGTCAAAACTTTATCTTCAACCCACCTGCAACTCTTTTTCCATAGGTTTCCCCGTGTCCTCCAGAGTCACAGAAAATAATTCTTTAGTTATATGAAGTTAGTTAAGTATCCCAACCCCATCAAAATTTCTGGTTTCCAAAAATTACTCCCAATTCTTTCAACTATTCCTCAAATATTATTTTTGGAGCATCTTCAGAAAGAAAACCATCATTGGTTTTCTTGTCACAAAATAATTTTCCAAGACATTGAAACTTTTTTGACTCAAAGGTGATCAAAATAGTGGGACTTTGTGAGAAGAACAAGAAAATTTTGTCAGTGCCAGGTACCAAGACACTACTTTTTTTTTTTTGCAAGATGAGCTTTCATTAATCAGTGACATGTGTCAGTTTATATGTGGGCATGAAAGGCTGGCACAGAGAATCTGGTGGGCAATATCTTGCTTTGGCTCTGTGGTTTGGATTTGGGACAGAAAGCTGAGTGTTCATAGTCTGTGATGTAAGTTCTTCCCAAAAGGAAATTATCTGTGAATCTAGACCTTAGAAGGCCCTAAGCACTCTAGTTCAATCTCAAGAGGTCATGGTTTTATAAATCAGAGCAGGGAGCTGATATGCAGTGGAAAGAAATGAGGGCAGATGCTTTTTAAATAACTCACCATGAGTTAATCTTGATGGCAGGAAAAACATTCTTTTTTTCTGTTGTAAAAGGAGAAAAAGTAACATGCTTTATGTGCTGAAGAATGGCAAGACGTTGAGTAATTCTTCCCTGTGCTTGGGGATGGTGGTGAGAAGTCATGGGGAGCAGCAGGAGCAGAAAGCCATGAACTTGAAATCACTGCTTGACACTCAGTGTTTAGAAACCAGGGAGGAAAATTCTGCTCTGTTGCCACGTTTAGAAACTGATCACTGAGCTCTAAGCCCAGGAGAAGTTGTGTGTAAACACTGAAAATGGAAAGGAGCCTTCATTCTCAGCATGAGCTGCTTCCTTGATGAGGAGTCAGCGGGTCTGGTTTTTATTTAGCTGCCTCCTGTTATCAAAGCATATTGAAAATAAAATTACACTGACAACTAATGCGGAGACAAATACCTCCCAACCAGGCTGGAGTTTGCATTTAAATAAAGGTCTTTAATAATTACAATATAGGTTGCAACTGGCAAAAAAGGTAAGAACTGAATAACTAAAGAGGATGGCTTACGTGTTCATAAATATAGGGAAAAGAGATATTTAAAAATTTTCAACCCACAGTGTTTTTGACAGTCTCATAAGAAATGTCTCGTAAGTTTCCTAGAATAAGCGGTAAGTCCTCTCTCATACCTGCTGGTGTTCTTAGAGTACTACCAATAGCATGGAAGTATAACTTGGTTTGAAAAAGTAATTGACTCTCTCACTAACATTCCTAGCCCTGGAGTGGAGGCCTCACTTTGGCCTTCAGTCATCCATTCTATGTTCATGCTGCTATGTTAGAGAACTTTTTGTGGGGAGACAAAAGATGTTTATCCAGAGCTCACAATATTTATTCAGAAAAGGTCACAGGGGTGAGATGAAGTCTGCCCTCATTTTGTCAGTTATTTGAACATGTCTATCATTTCTATAGATCATGCAGAGGGCATGTGTTTGACATTGGGGTCAGACCATTTGGGTTCGAAGCCTGATTCTGTCATTTACTAGTGATGGAATCAAGAGGTGTGACCCAAGCTGCCCAACCACTCACATAGATAGGGTCTTTGTAGGAACAAGAGTGGGGACCCGCATGAAGCCCAATGGAACACTGCCTTGGGAAGAAAAAGTACTCAGTAGGAATTAACTGGTATTTTTACTGATTAACATTCCTAATTTCCTCAACTTTTCTTCACAATCTGATATAACCACATCGACCATACTGATCTTACTTTGTACATTCAAAGTTTTGGTTCAGAGGAAAATTAAGTGTCAGCACTAGAGATAAGGTAGATTCATATTAAGACACTTGATTGCCACCTACACAAAACTTCTAACAGTTTCTCTCAGAGCTATGGAGAGCCTTATGAAGATGGACTGTGAGTTTCCAAACACTTTAGACATGAGGCTGTTACGACGTGGCTCCCGTTGGAGGCTGCCTCTGGTGCAAGGCCTACTTTGATAAGTCCAGAGAATCTAAACCATCAGGAAAGTCATGGAACTCATGACAGGTTCTATGAATTGAGTGTTTGGTGAAAATCAGGAAGGAAAGTCTAATATTTATACCTGAAATGATGCAAGGGGGAAATGCAGCAGGTGCAAGCATGAATGGGCACATAGCAGAGAGAAGTTGAGGAACTAGCCCTGGAAATACACGGTGATGGGGAAGAGCTGTGAGCAATTCCATGCAAAAAACACCTCATTTGACAGTTCTTTCCTGCAGCCATGCCCTGATCCAACACACACTGTCAGAGCTCTTCCTTCTCTCATATCAACACAGAAACTGTAACATGTTCATTCATTATGATAGCTCAAACATACTCTTCACTTGCTTGTTCTAGGCTCTCTCTCTCTCGCCCTTTGATTTTCCTCTCTTTCCCAAGGAAAACTACACCTGAGGGATCTGCAGTGAATTGTTACTTCATGAAAAATGAATTCAAGATTCATAACAATTCCCAGGAATTCCGAGTTACAGAGTAAAAGCACCACATCTCATTTCACTGACAGGCTCATCAGGGCCATTCATTCTACTTTTGTTCAGATATCAGAGTCCAGGAGCTCAAGACTTTGAGTGTTTCCACCATTCTACCCCTTGTCAATTCTGGCAGTTAAAATAAATATTTCTGATGGTCATCAGAAATCAGCTTTTCCATATTTCTGAATGTTGGGACTAATTTTACTTGGAACTACACAGGAATAGCCTGGTTTTTACCTCTACATAGAAAAAACAACATGTGAAAACTCCCTTCCTACATATTCCATGGCTTGCACATGTGTGCATACACACACACATACACAGACACACACATATCATTTTCTCTAAGCAAAAGTACTTAGTAGATCCTAGTTTTAAAACACATTCTTTATAAAATGTAAGTAGCCATGATATCACATCACTTTGCTTCCACACCTTAACAATGCTGAGCCTGCCTCATTCATACAACCAATTTAGTAAAGAGGATTAAAGGAAGCGAGAAGAGTTGAAGGGCTTGTGTTTATAGAACACTTATCATATTCATCAGATATCTAGTTCAGTTCAAGTTTCAGTGGGCCCCTTCATCCTTGTGATCTGCTCAGAAAGCACAGTCACACAAAGATTCCCTGCTTCCTCCTCACTTGGTGTTAGCTTGGAAATCCATGGCTCCCTTGCCACAATTTTCCTCCCTGTTTTGGGTTTTCAGGCCTTAATAGTTATTTCTTCCTCTGTAAGGCAGGTGGGTTCAGTACTCTTCTTTTGTTCTACAGATATGAAGATCTGGTGGAGGAACTCTTTTTCAGCAGCAGGGTTACAGAATAGAATTCGGGTCCTGGGCACTGAGCTGGAAAGCAGTTAAATCATTTTGGGGGAACAAACCCTTTTGAAGACTCCTCTTCTAGTCCGTGGATAAGGAGAAAAAAACTTTACTCGGCCCTGTACCTATCTTGAAGGTAGTCATATAAATAAAGCATTGTCTCAATACTCTTAGCTCAGAAATCGTTGTTCCACTGATCCCTATGTAACTCTTCTATGAGAAATGCAGCATTGTGTCATGAAAAAGGATGTTGAGAAGTAGAAAACTGCCAGTGACACCCCTGATAAGTTACCTGACCTCTTTGACCTCTTTTTCTTCATAAATAGATAAAGAAGAAGGAATAGGTAAAAAGCTTTGTAAAACATCACAGTGAGAAGTTTCTGTGATTCTAGGATGTAAACACATAGAGATTGGAGGACAATAAGGTAAACTGGAAAAGAAAACCTCCAGGACTTAAGTAGTTAAGTATTAATTCCACATTAAAGAGCATTGCTGAATATTTAACATTAAGTAGTTATTAGCTGTTAATCTTTAACCAGGCTGGTTTCAATATTTGACATGTAAATTAAATAATCATACCACATTTAATAATAAAGTCACTGTATGTTAAGTAAATACTACTTGGTTATTGAAACCATATGTTACTCTAACCACACTGTGAAGGATTCACATGTTTTTAATAACCATCTGATCTTTATTTCATATAGAGCACAATGCATGCACTGTACCATGAGAAGCAGAAAAGCTATTTATGTCAGCACCAAATGATAATTTTGAAATAAATATACTAGGTTTTGCCTTCCTACTAATCTTCCTGCTTAATGATCTATCTACCCATTGTGAGGTGCTGTCAGCATAGACATTTTCTTGTAAATTCCTGAGTTCTTATCATATGCTACCTGCATTGCCCAAATGGAACACTGAATACGGTTAATGCCAATCAACCTTTCAGTTTACCCAGTGGAAGCCAACCCCTTTTACTGAATTGATTGGTAGGAACACAAACATGTCTATTTTTAATATTTGAGATATTGTGTTATGTAGACTATTATCAATTCCATTCTTTCCTCCCTACAATAAATTGGCAGCAACCAAATATGAAAATATAAAAGTGTTCTCATTGTTTAACTGTACTCTATTTTCTCTTCTACTAGTAATTTGTGCTTGTAGTATGTGTATATTGACAATGCCTTTGCCGTTTTTGTTTATATCAATGATACTTCAGTTATGCTCACAGCCTCTGGGGTAAAGGGAGGGAGAACTAGGTTCAAAGAACAGTACACATGTCTTAAGCTATTGTAATGTGTTTTCCAGTTACTTTTAGGGCAAAGTGTTGGGGAAGCCTACATGTTTGCTAGAATCAGTTATCTTGTTGAAGTCCTATTCAAAATCATATTATTTAACCTGCTAATCGCCAAAATTCCATAAAGTATGTGAGATCCATGAATGAATATACATGTTAGATTATGTTTAATATTAGAAAGGATATGTACTAGAACAAATCTGTGGAGGATGCCTTAGAGATTAGTTCACACTTGCATTTGAGGGATTATCAGCAATCTAGAATATTTAAAGGTTTGTCCTACATTTTATAGCTAGTGATAGAGTTTGAAGCCAAACCCAAGACACATTTCACCATGTTATAGACTTCATAAGTTCTACTTGTCTTTTTATACCAGATACCTATTCTTTATTTTCTCTCTTTAGCTGGGTGGAAAGAGGTATAGTTCTGGTCTTCTCTACCTGTCCCAGAAGCAGCATGAGCACTTTTTATTTCCCATCTTCTAGTTGTCATCTGTATTATCCCATTCTTGAGACAGCAATCCAATAATGACAAGTTGGGCAGAGAGCCAGAGAAGTCAACTTTGGCCAAGGAGTGCTTTCCCTGGTATCTTGACTTCTGAATATCTTTTCTCTTCCAAAAGACCATGTCCTGTGCTTCCTGCTTTTCCACTGTGGCCTGAATAAGTCGTTAATTAGGTCTCACTCATTGATTTTCTGACAATGTAACACATGAGTTATCCTGGGACCTCAGGTCATTCCTAACCTTGGGATGAGTCTATGTAATCAATCCTGTGGATCAGGATTAACTGTTGCTTTTGATTAGTGTGATCTCCAAGGCCACGTCCTAGACTAAAACCAGAAGTTCTGAAACAACAAGGAGTCATGTTTAAGTAAGGAAATGGTATGATTAGATTTTGTTTTAAGAAGACAAGATAGTGGGAAAGGTGAGCCAAATGGAGAGAAACCATAGAGAATATAATTAGGGGAATTTTATAGCAAGGCAAGTGAGACGTGCAATTGCAATAAGGAAGTGTGATTGGAGATGGGAAAGAGAAGGTGCTTTGAGAGACATTTCCGAGCTAGGAACAATAGATTTTGATAACTTAAGTAGCATGAGGAAATGAGTAGCAGAAAATGTGTAAGCCGCGACAATTCTCATTTTTCTTGGGATAATAAACAGATATATAGAGGTGTCTCTTCTCCAGCTTTCCACTATTTTCACCCTTCCAGTGGTAAGGAATAAAATTTCTTCAACAACATGCTCATTCTGTTTTCAGGAAGGCAAGGAATGGCACAAAATTCCGATGGTCTTATACAATTAAAAAAAAAAAAAAAGGAAAACATAATCAGAGAGGTTTGTGGGAGAAACTCCTCCCTCAAATATCTGGGCTCACTATTCCCCTTAATTCCTTCACAGTGATGATTCTAAATGTTTGTCATTCTCTTTGTGTGATTTTCTCCCCTGCTCACTATTGGTGACTCCCTCCCAGCAACCAGAGACTGACCTGGAGAATCACCAGTAGCTATGCAGCTTCTGGACATAAGCATGGCTTTTGGTTGGTTTCTGCCACTGGGAGCTACACGATTCCCCAAGAGGAAAACCAAATATCCAAGACTTCTTTTTTCTGTGTCAATCACTATTCTGTACATTAAAAGTTTAGAGTGAAAACATGTATGTTTTATTCCTGTATAGGTCATAGCTAAAGAATGTGTCTCAACAGGGAAGTACTATTCACAACCTAATTAACTATAGAGTTCTGTGCATTCTTTTACTGTCAAATAGAATAACTGAGTTGTACTAAGTTCATTGCAGCCAAAACATCCTGTCAGGAACAGATATGCCATCTTAAATTTATAAATATATTAGCAATGGATGAGCATTCTAGCAGATGTGTATTTTTTGTCAACATTTTTATAAAAAGAAAGGTCTCACAAAAGCAGATGATGATACTGAAGTATCATTCTGCCCATTATTCCCAATGATGGTAGGATTCAGATAAATGACCTTGGTAAAACTTAGTCTTAACATAGATTTCTTCATTTAGGGAAAAACATACTGTAGCTGCCATTCTCCATGCCAAAAGCTGATGGAAATGCTTGCACTGTGGTGGTGACTCACTACAGCTGGATGGCTACCTTGGAATGAATGAAAGACAGAGAAAGATTGTTTGATTACACCTTGGACCTTTCCTTTTGGTAGAGAATAATGCAGTGTAACATTTTGTTATCATTAGCTGTCAGGCTACTATTTCATGGTTCTGATCAGAACATGTGTTGAGCAGTTTTGTTAAATATAAATAATATGTTCTTTCCACATGTGTCAGGAGAGGAAAAGTAGAGTAGGTAATAGTATTTGTCAGATTACTTGTTTACCAGCTTCTTTGCCATGATGAAGATTGTCTAAAACCTTCCTGGTATGCCTTTTCCTTACAATGAAGGACAAATATTCTTAAAACGGGATTTCTTAGGGCTTTTTCAACAACAGGAGTCTTCTGTGAACACTAAAATGCCAATGTGTATTTAAATCCCCAGCAGTTTATTCAGTGATGTCCCTCAAACACTTCATGCAGGGCCTAGAGACATCCTTGTGTTCACAGCCTTTGCTGTGGGGGCTGCCTGGCTCTCTGTCACTGGATGTTCTTTCTGTGTGCTGGTGCCTCTGGACTGTCCCAGAGGAAATACCACTGGGAGCCCTCCAGTATTTCATATTGGTTACCACAAAAACAAGCCATTCTTGTCCTTGCCAGCCTGTTCCATCACCAGAAGTGTCTTCTAGTATCAGGGATGGCCTCACTATTCTTGAGGAATGAGCCATTTTGTCCCTTGTAATCCTCAAAATACAGTGAGTATTGTCAAGGTGATGTGTACCAGATGATTACTATTGACCATTCTTGTACCCAACAGTTCATAGTATTTTGACATTCATTGATATCATCATATAACAGTATTCATCAGTACCAAAGCATAAAAATGACACAACCCCTGATATAAGCTCTGTTGATTATTTGGAACCAATTCATTTGCTTTGTATTGTAGGCTTATCTCCTTCCTATTACTATTTTTTTCACTTACTCATTAGGAGATTCATATCTATCATCTCATATCAGAATATGAGTCCCCTATTAAATAAGTAAAATTAAGAATATAGAAATATCCAAAGCAGTCTTGAAATATTCACAATTAATAAAGTTATAGCTCTGATTGTATAATAACAGTGAATTTTAGGTAATAGGTAACCAGCCTTTGTTGTTCTGTGACTAACATCATTGCAGCCAATTCTAGAAAAAATTTAGCCTGCTGTATTTATGCAATATGTGCTCACACCTAATAGTAATACCAGTCACACAATCCATGATCTTCAAAATGTTCGTAATAGTCAAAATTCTTTCACTATCACATGCCAGGCATAGTGCCGCGCAGCTAAAATTTATTATCATCCTTCATCATCACCATAATGCTAGCAAATATTTTCTATTATTATTCTACAGGTGAAAAAGTCTTAGAGATGTTAAGCAGTTTAACCAAGTTTACACCGTTAGACACATGTGTGTTTTGACTCTGAACCTGTGCTTATCACCAACATGTTTTCCTGTTAAATCAGGAAACTGGAAAGGCATTGTCCCACAAGGATCAGTGATGGTCTGTGACTATGGAGGATGCAAAAGCAGCTCCCTGCTGACTGTGCTTGTGGAGAAGGATTCTGCACATGAGATTGCTGGCACATAGAAGGCACATTGAAGTGGAAAGAGCCCTGCGTTTCGGAATCATCCTATCCACACCCATCCCTTCCCTCATTTAGTGTGAGTACATTTGCATAGAACACTCCTCTCTTCTTGTAAAGGACCTGGAGTTCGGGGAGCAGCCTATAGTTTTGGAAGGGTAGCTAGGCCATGGCCCTGTAGCATTTTTTGAAGGGAGCACCAAGTAGTTCCCTAGATCACTTTAACATTGTTGTTAAACAGCTATCTACTTCAGACTCCTCTGAGCTGCAAAGCAACCAGGTGCCAAGAAAAGGAGGCGCTATAATTTACATTTACAAATTCAGTGCACTCAACAACTACATGGCCACTCTAAAGAAAAGGAACAACTGGACTCTGAGTAGTGAAAGGCCTTGCCTGTGATCACAACTAGTAAATGGTTAGGGCGAGAAGTGAATTCCAAGACTGAGTCTGGCACTTGCCTCGGTTCCCACACTGCTTCCTGAGTCCTACGCCATACACTTCCATGCCTCTCTGAAACCCAATTTCAACACTGCATTTCTCACTGCTTTGAAGTTTATTGACCTCTCTGAATATTCAACATTTCACTAATTTTGTTGATTATATTTTAAAGAAAGTCAATATTTTCTCTTTCCCTTTGGGAATAAAGTGCTTCCATAGAGAAATGTTTTCAGGATTCTCAATGTCCTTAAAAGTTAAGGAAACCCTTTGCAGTATCATAAGGTTGGGAGCAGGAATTCCACTCTCATTCACCCTCTTGGGACCGACTTCTGGCCTTATGGACTGGGCCTTGGACTCCATGTTCATGGAGCTGATGGTTTTGTTACTACTTTTGACAGAATGACAGAATGACATTAGACTCCTGCTGTGCCTCATGCTTTAGATATCGTGAGTCAGTAGGGATTGGGGATGGGGATGTGGCCTGATGAGTGTAAAGCAAGTAGGAGCCCAAGGAGATGTCTCACTTTCCACTTTCCAGTATGAAAGGAGGCAGTGCATCCAGGGATGTGTGAGGAAAAAGGAGCTATCTGGGGCCTCCGGGGCAGCTGAGTGGGAATGGTACTAGGGAATCCGGCCTGGAGAGACCCGTGAATGTCCCATTTCATTCTGCATGTGTGCTGTCCTGTTGAAGGTCATACACAAAAGCTGACCCAGTGGCCCACAAGCTGATTCCTTCTGTTTGGATATTCAGACTCTGGAAGACTTTGCCTTCTGTGTTCTCAGCTTTTCCCTTAACCTCCCCAGGCCTCTACACCCCCCTTAATCGACGTAACACCCAATCCTTTGAGCTGTAAGAATAATCTCACTTTCAGAAGCCTGAGGGTGCCCAGGTGAACACGTCTTCCTTGGGGATTATTGTTCTCGTTCTGATTAATATCTAGACAGTTAAAACCATTTCTTATCACTAGAAATATCTAGTCATCTCCAACTTTATGCTTAAGTGACAGTCAAAATGTTTAATATTTCAAGCAATAATATTGAGGTAAATAAGCTGGGAAGGGAGAATGTTCTGGAAACAATCACTAGCAATAAAAATATTTTCTCTTTTATAAAAGTCTTGCAGACTAAGGGAACACAAGCAAGGGAGAGCAAAGCAGTAACAATTAGCTGGGGGAAATCGATTGAGTTCACCTTCCCCTCAATCACTGCAGAAGAAATGTCAAAAATTCAGAGTAAAGACTAGTGCTAATTCTGCTCCACACTTTCTCTGCTGCATCTACCTTCTTTCTCCTCCAAGCCAGCAAAATCTTTCTGCTATAGGTCTAATTAATCCTGCTTCACTGTGTCTCTTTTACTATTTTTACATCACTTATTTTTTTTAACCTGCTGTTGTATGTAAAGTTCTGCTTTGCCATTTTCCATTTTATTTGGAAGGTAAGTAAAAATATATTTTCTCTGTGTGAGTGTATATATAAATTATAAATACAAATTTTTATGAATACAAATTATATTTATTTAAATTAGATTGTTCACATTTTTACAAATTATGTTTATCTTATAACTATATTTACAAATTATATTTAAATAATTATAATTATATAAATACAAAATAGATGAAAAAGTTAATAGCAGAATTTTAGTTACTAGTAGTGAGTCTTTTCTATTTCTGCCTTATGTACTTACAAGTATTTCCCACTTGTCTATAATTCAGAACACCTGGAAGGATTGCCAATACATAATTTCACAGTTTAGACCTTCTGAGTCAGAGTATATATATGTCTATCTAATGCCAATAGTGATAGAAATTTCAGGGGATACCTTATTAGTAGTGTTTAGAGAAGAATAATTGCTTCTTGCTAATAAATCCATCCTTATCACTTATTTATGCATTAAATCACACATTAATTCATGCATTCAAGGATATAGAGACAAAAATAAATACATTTCCTCATCCTAAAGGGCTCATTACTTTATAATCCTACTGAGCCTTCACAAAACAGTGAATTAATGTCATTGACACTGGAGGAAAAGTTCCTAAGCCCATACCCTTAAGTAATTCTGCTACAGTTCATGAACAACATGAACATGAACATGAACATCAGGCAATACCCTGATGACTAATCTGAGTCTGGATTTCGAACAGCCTGAGGACTGTGACTTCACTAATAATGTGAGAATCCCACTTGAATTAGCTCCATTTTTCTCACTGAAAGAGGAAATATTAATCCCTGTTAAGTGGTAGGTATTTAAGAATGGTCTTGTCTCCTAAGTCATCAAGCGTCTTTAAGCATTCACTCTATATTGTGGTGTTTCCTTGTGTATACTGAAATCCATCAAAACTGAATTACTAAAGTTCCTAAAACACCTACCCATCAAATGCAATGTCACCATATAATCTAAGTTCTCAGGGCTCACTGGCTGCACATATCAACTATTGACTTAGTCCTTTTACAAGTTCCAATAAGCATGCAGTCTTATTCATGGAACAGAGGTCTCAAGGACTGTATTTGTGGCATGTATGCGGTCATGTTGGGATGTCTTTAAGAAAAAGCCTATGGGCCCTGGGGATTTAGCTCAATGGTGCTTCTGTCTGTCTCAAAGGTGCAAGGTCCCAAATTTGATCCTCGGTACAAAAAAAAGAAAAGAAAAAGCCTATGGATTTTATAGGTTTGCATGGGGTTTTTTTGGCAGTACTAAGGACTGAGTATTGAACCCAGGGCCTTTGCACTGAGTTACATTCCCAGGCCTTTTTTAACTTCTCATTTTTGAGACAAGGTTTTGTTAAGTTGCTAAGTTACACAGGCTGGGTTCAAACTTTTGACCTTCCTGCCTCAGCCTCCTAGAGAGCTGGGATTACAGGCACACACTACTATGCCTGGCTGAGTCCACATTTCAAAGCAGTAGAATTTTCTGACACTCAGAAAACAGGGGGTCTCTGCCATTTTTGTAAAGCTTCATTCTATCGATCACACCTTTTTTCCATTAAATTTACTGGTACATTTTAGGTATATAATACAATGACATTCATCATTGAGAATTTGTACCTTTACATGATATATCTTGGTTCTTATTTTTCCCCATCTCCCTGCCCTCCCTTCAACCCATCCACCCCTCCCTATTTACAAAGACTTTGTTTCCATTTTTTCATTTTCTCATATTTTTCCTTTTCCTTCTTTCCTTTCCCCTACCCCTCCTGCTTCTCCTTCCCCTTTAGACCTCTTCTTCCTACTTCACATTATCAATTATATATTTTGATCCTTATTTACACTTTCAGTTTCTCACACCAGAGAAACTATTCAGTATTTATACACATGTGTCCTATATATTTCACTTAAGAGTATGGCCTCAATGTGTATCCATTTAGCTATAAATGTCTCTAGTTTCTCATTCTTTATGGTTGTGTAGTACTCCATTTTATATTTTAAAAAAACTGCACATCTTCTTTATCCAGTCTCCAGTTGGCAGGCAATTGGGCTATTTCTAAGTTTTAGCTATTACAAACTATGCTGCTATAAACATGGGTGCACATATATCGCTGTGGTATGATTCTTTTAATTCTTTTGGGAAGATACCCAGCAGGGGAATAGCTGGGTCAAATGGGACTTCCAGTCCTAGTTCTTTGAGGTATCTCCATACTGAATTCCACAGTGGTTGCACCAGTCTGCACTCCCGTGGACAATGGAGAAGGGTTCCTTTCTCTCCACAGCTCTGCCAGCATTTGTTATTGGTTGATTTCTTGATAGCAGCCATTCTTTCTGGGGTGAGGTAGAATCTCAGTTTTGTTTTCATCTGCATCTCTTAAATGATCGGTAATGTTGAACATTTTTTCATATGTTTATTTGGTGTTTTTACTTTTTTGTCTGAGAAATGTCTGTTTATTTCAGGTGCCTATTTTTGGATAGGGTCTTTATATTTGAGGGGTCTGATTTTTTAAAGTTCTTTATAGATTCTAGATAGTAATCCTTTGTCTGAGGACCAGCTGGTAAAATTTTTTTCCCATGTTGTAGGATGTATCCTAGCTCTGTTGGTGGTTTCTCTCGCATTGCAGAAGCTTTTTAATAATATGAGATCCCAGTTGTTGATTCTTTTGCTAGTTCCCATGCTACTGAAGTTTTGTTCATGAAGTCTTTTCCTATGCCAATGTCTTCAAGAGTTCTACCTAACCTATCTTCCAGCAAGTTTAGTGTTTCATTTTAATATTGAGATCTTTTATTGATCACATCTTTTAAGCACTGATGGTACTGATATACTCAATTAACTTGTTTTGAGTTATTGTATTGTGTTAATATTTGATAACCAGGGGATTCAAAGTAAGCCCTTTCATTGAATTCTACATCTTGTTAGATTAACCCTCACTTTTCTCATCACTTCTCTCAATTAGCTGCTGAAGCCCAAATCCTCTTCCTGGGCATGGTTCACAATTTACCACTCTTTGTATATCCTAGAATTTAAGCTTTTGTCCTAACAGCTTTTTTGGGTCTTCATTTTTCTTGTGGAGTTTTCTATATCCATGTAAAAATCACTGAATGAAATTAGTATGCTTTTCCCCTATTCTTCTATTTTACAACAGTTTCATTTGTAGGCTCAGTTGGAGGCCCTAAGCAGGTAGAGGAAAAAATTTACCACAACCCCTGTTCCCTCAGCCATCTCATCTGCAATTCAGACTATTTTGACACAAAACAAAGGTTCTACTAAGCGCAGGGTTCCCTTTCAGAATGGAAACCTTCTAATTTCCTTCAGTCTTTGCTCCCCCTTCTCATTCTACCAAAGTATCCATGGTTGGCTGTCTCTTTTCTAGACTTGCCACTTGTGTTTCTAGTGACTGCCCCTTGTTCTCTCTTTTTTCCTTCCTTCTTTCCCCACCTTATCACGCTCTTTCCTGCTGTCGTGCTAGGGCTGTATGGCTTTTGTAGCCAACCAGTTATAAGCACTGTGGCAATCTTTTTCTCCCAATATAATGAACAATATAATGTCATTGTATTTTGCTTCTGATGTTTGATTTCCCATAATCAACATATTTTCAGCGTGAGGGCTGATCAATGACTTTAAACAATAATAATAATATTTTTTAAAATCCTCAGTATTTGGATATTGGTTTTTTATCAAAAACTAGCATTATATGTAGCCAAAAGAAATAACATTAAATTATGTTTTTAGAAAAATTCCCAAATTAACTGGAAGACTGGAAAGCGGTAACTTCCACATCTCTTTATGTTTCCTGTCACTAAACCTAAGTCACAATGGAAGGGGCATTGAATGTTCTCAGTCCACATTAATTCATCCCATACAGGTGCTCACTCCCATTCAGAGACCCACTTGGAGAAGGACAGAGTGGAAATAAAAAATAATGACTGAGAAAATACCTCTTATAAGCAATTAAGACACTAAACAGGTGCATTAATCAATTATAATTATTTGGCAAGTAATGAATCTCTTGGGAAGAGTACAGTTCATTCCACAGTTTCTCCCCACCTACTTGTGTACAGTTGCAGACTGTCTCATTGCTTGCACTCATTATTTTCCCCATATGTCTTCCTATTCATTTGTTTCCTGTCCAGTGAGGTTTTACAGTCTTACTATTCAGAAATTCATTTATTTTGTTGTCGTGATCTGAACATTTCCATTATGATGTCTTTTTCTGTTATTATTCTCCATCAAGCCTAGAAAGCTACTAGGTGTCATATACATACATGTCTGTGGCCTGTATGCAATGGGTCTGTAATTCTCAAAAACCAGGATTTTCCTTATAAACTGTTACAGTATAATTCTCTAGATGAATCTTTTTCTTAATTCAACCTATCTAGCCTACTTTTGACAGGAAAAACAAATAGAGTTTATGCTGTAAAATAAAAATGTCGATGCTTATAAGCTACCAGTCAGTGGAGGAAGTGCAGACAGATGTTCACCATTTGTCTCTGCTTATGTAAAACTATCATCATTTATAGTGTTGGTCAAAATTATTTACAGTGGCTTAGAATAAATACCTAACCCACTTTAGGAACATAGTTACTTCAAGAAGAATATCATAATTAAGAAGAAAACTCTAGAAGAAATTTGTGGTCCTCCAATTGCTATAAAATCTGGTTATATAATACCAATTGTAAAAACTACATAGAGCTGTTTGGAGTATATATCTATATTTTATAAAGCTTGGCCAAATAAATTAGTCTCCAACAACCGTGATTTGGAGGAACCCGGAAAATAAATATTTTCCTTTAACTTCATGTACATTTTTCATTTTTCAGACCCTTTGCTGTATAAGCAATGTTTTCCAAACTTGTTATCTGTATCACTGAGGAAGATCTTAACAGTATAGATTCTCAAGGTATTGTCTCACCCTATTAACTCTGAGCTTTCAGATGGAGACTGAAAATATTTCTTTTAACTTATTTCCAGAGAGAATTCTTACAGAAACCATCCAAATGGCAATTGAAAGTGCTTAGGGATTAATGAGTAGACCCTGAAGGAGATATAAAATCAGAATGAATTCTCTGTCCCTATGTCCATATACCACCTTAAATCTTCAACACACACAACACACATGCGTGCGCGCACACACATACACACACACCACCACCACCACACAGAAAACATAAACACAAGTGATGGCTGTGTGTGCCTCAGGGGACAGGAGCTGAGCTGAATTGGAATGTCTACATTTGATCAGCCCCATTTACAGAAATAGCTGTGTATAAATTTCCTGTCATAAATGTATTTGACCTGCCAAAGCTCCATTTACTTTTCCAGCTAAAGTCCTCAAAGGACACTGTGCTTGGGTGAGTTAGCTTTGCTTTCAGCATTCCTGGACTTTGGGCTGTATTAGGGTCCTGCTATCCCAGGAACAGTTCCCTGGCCTGGCTCCTCCAACAGAATTATAATCACTCACTGTTCTTACCTCCTATCTCCTTTCTTAGGACTATTTAAGAATCCTGAACCAAAAACATCCACTCTGCTCAGGAACATGACCATTATTTGTCTGTAGACCTCTCTGGAAAGCAATTGCTACTCATTACCCATTGGCACAAATGGGGAACAGTGGGAATGTGTGTCTAGTCATTCTAACCAAGTTACCCGGTTCTTCTTCCTAAGGAATATTTAAAAAACAAACTACTGTTTCATGACTTCAACTTTACATTTTGATTTGGTGTAAATAGGAGAAAAAGGTGGACAGGGGAGTACTAAGCTGTAGTTAAAGTGGCTTTCATTGGCCAAGTACTTTGTCCAACATCCAGGGGGATCACCATCTGCACTGTATTTCCCTTCAAACCTCACCAAGACTCTGTCTGCGGAGCCTTTGTTCACTCTAAAGAAGAGAAAGGTTAAAAAAATTACTACTAATATGATTAATTCAAAATAAATTCTGCTTTTTCTTAGATGCAAGCATTTCAGGGGTCACTTATGTACCCAAGGTATCGAGAAAACAGTGCTGTGAAGGATAGGCAATGAGGAATGTTTTCCAGAAGGAACTGATCTGGGTCAACAAGCTGTTGTCTACAGGCCAGTGGGCAGGCAGGAGGCAGGAGGCTGCCAGCCCAGGGATCAGCCATGTGAAAAGAAGCCTCCTAGCACTGGCCATTTGAGGGAAACAGGTCTTTTTCTCATTTGGCCCAGTTAAAAATAGACTTTTAGCTGGGACTCTCCAGTCTGGCCGTATCATTTTGGGCAGAGTTAATATCTTATCTCATCTCTGATAATCTCGTCTCATCTCTGATTTCTCTTTTTAGACATGTGAAAACATTCAATTTTCCATAAGTCAGTTTTAGGCTCCCCGAGTACAAAAGTATAGTAATATGGTATTCAATACTTGTATAGTCTGCACACAGGCTTGCCCTCCAGTTAATAAATGCCAGGGAAGGAACAACCATTATGGTATAATTTATCAAGAACCAGAGCTAAGATCCATGCTCTGAATTATGCTCCTGTCCTTTCATAACCTGGAAGAATCTCCATTCTTCAAAGTAACTTAACTAACAAAAAAATAAAAAGGAGGTCTGTGGTACCCGAGGATTGCTCTAAATCAAAAGTTAATTCTAAATGGTTCTAAACTTTCTGCAGAGGAAGGAAATATTTTATTTTACATGAGTGTCTTTTGCTTGTTAATGGAAAGCATCTCTGATATTCTACATTTACTTTAAAAAATTAGTTATGTCAAATTAGTGTCTGTGTGCGTTCACACAGTATTACTCCATTTCAAGGTGTGTGCTCTGTGCATGCATCTGTAGTTGTTCACACAAAGACTTCCCTGTCTCTCAGTCCACTGATGTTTGAGACATTTGGCCACTCCTTTCCGTTGTGTTTCTCAACAATTCATGTATTAGATTCTGTTCCCCCGAGGCTCTCATATGAAGGCACACAGGACACTTTCTCATCCTTCACGCATAGCCTGGAAGTGTCCCACACTGACCGGCTCCTGGCATGTCCTCCCACAGGACTCAGTACGCTGCGGCCAGCCATGAACAAGCTTTAACTGCAGACCAACCACCTGTTTAATATAACCTATGTCTGCGAGCAGCCTCTTGGCAGTCTAAGGAATGATTTTTCTAAAGGAAAAGGAGAAGTGCTTATTAAATGGAAGCAGCGAAAAGATTTTCTTGAAGTTTTCCCACTTGACACCCTCAGGTCTCTGAAGCTCAAGGTTGTACTTGGAAAATAACATGAGTGTAACTTGACTTAACAATTCAAAGAGAGTTCAATGTTCCCCAGAAATTTACATCAAGCTGATGAGGATTGGTTGAGCATGGTTTTTTTTCATACTAGCTCAGGCTTTGGAGACAATAAGCTAAACAAATGACCTAAAGGTTAAAAACTGGCCAAATGTGGGTAAGATTTCCCATGCAGTATTCTGGTTCTGATCCCATGGTCTGAAGTCAACCTATCACAGAAGGCCACCATACCATAAAATAACTAGTTCATAGGGGCCAGGGATTTAGCTCAGTGGTTTTGCTGCCTGCTGCGCAACCGCAAGGACGTGAGTTTGATCCCTGGTACCAACCCCGCCCCCCCAAAAAAACTAGTTCATAAAGTTGTTATGACAGAAAAAAAACCAAAGTGCATAACAATGGAGTTGACCAGCTACACCCACATACCTTTTTAAAAATTTTATTTTGAGATGGGATCTTGCTTAGTTGATCAAGTTGACCTTCAACTTGCTATCCTCTTGCAATCTCCCCAGTAGTTGTGCTTGGGTGAGTTAGCTTCGCCTTCAGCATTTCTGGACTTTGGGCTTCATTAGGTTCCTGCTATCTCAGGACCATTGCACCTGGTTCTTATTTTTTATTTACTTTTTTTTTGGTACCAGGAATTGAACTCAGGACCTTGCACTTGCCAGGCAGGTATGGCATCACCAAGCTAAATCCCCAGCTCTGGCTCTTATTTCTTAATGACATTGGCAAGTTGATTCTCACTGATCCAGGAATCTTTTAGGAAAGCTACTATACCACAGCCCAGCTGAGAACATCAGCTCCAGTTACCATATGTAATGCCAGTCAGCCTCTGGATACCACCAAATCCTACTGGACCAGCATGAGCATCAAACCAGCAGCCCCAGGCTGGTCAGCACCTCATGATCTGGTTTGTGTAGAAGATGAGCAGCTTTCATCAGTTGCTGACCAAAGTAGGATTCAATTTGCCTCTGTCTTACTTACTTTTCTCTTGTTGCTGAGACAAAATACCCAACATCCAAAGTTAAAGGGGGAAAGGTTTATTTGGCTTACGGTTCATAGAGGTTTCAGTCCATAATTGGCTGGCTCCAGGGCAGGGCAGAAGATGGCAAAAGCAACAAGAAAGTTAACAGGATCTTTCTGTGTCCCCCTTTTTTGTACAGGGGATCAAACTCGTGTCCTTGCATTTGCAGGGCAGGTGGTGGAACCACTGAGCGAAATCCCCAGCCCCCCCTTTATCTTATCCAGGCTACGTAGGGCAGGTGGCACTCACACCCTTAGTCCTAGTGCCCTTGAGCCTAGAGTTGCATCACAAATCAATTCCAGTGTCACACACTCTAGATCGAGCACCTCTGAAAAAGCCTGTGATCACATGAGATTTCGGGAGGACATCTGGACAGAAACCCTAACAGCCTCTTTTATTCTAAGGGGTATATTTCCTTCATGGCTTTTACTTATTTGAAATCAGGATGTCACATCAACTACATATGTATTTAGTATAATTTATTTACTTTCCACCTAACAAGTCTTATTAAAAAGATAATATACTAAATAAATCAATGCCCCTTTGAACTCCAGTGGGAATCGAAGCCTGGAAAATACAAGAACTTTTTTGGGATAGTAAGAGTGTAATGGAGAACAAGTCAAAACTATGAGCAAGAAGTCAGAAGTAAACAGAAGTAGCCAGCTAGTACAGGAAGGAAAATGAAGTGATCGTGCAGAGAGACACTGGTCATGGAGCCTGAGAAGGAATAGAGGTGATAGCAGGATTCTAGAGTCCTCCCAATCAGACCCTGGCTTTGAGGCACCTCAGGTGAATTTTGGAAACAAACACTCCAACAGGAGCACAGAGAAGATAAACTTATTTGAGTCTCTTTACTTCTTAGTGAGACTCTGAGACACATAGTCTCAAAAAACTGTGGAGACCTATGAAAATTACAGGTTCCTATGCCTAGTCTAGCATCTCATTACATATAATAAGTGAAGGCTGGTGGTTCTTTCAGTGTTTTAATTGACAATGAGAACATAAATTTAAACTTCACACATTGATTCAGTGACAGTGAGGAGGAAATAGATATTAGAAAACAGTTCTCGTGGTTGTAGCTAGCTAAAGCTAGGTTGGGAAATGACCTTTAAAATGATGCTTTTTTGCAAATGAGAAGAGATAGAGGGAGGGGAGAGGGAGGGAAGAGGAAAGATAAGATGTGTTATGTACACATACCAACTCCCCATGATGAACGTAATCGTTACGTACGGCAAACATGTACAACTAATAATAATTTTTAAAATAAAAAAATAAAGGGGAGAAAAAAGAAAAGAAACAAAAAGATAATACTAATACTTATAATGACAGAATCTTTTGGCCCAAGTGAACTCTGTGATCTAGAATTCCGTTCCTGTGATGGAATTCCATGGAGTAATTGAAGTTGAATCATACATCAATGTTCACAAGTTTCTTTAGACTATGGCTTAATTATTTTCCCCAATTATCCTGTTATAACACTATGCTTATGACTCTGAACACTTACCATAATTTGCTTTTATCTTATCTACCTGAATATTGTCTTGTGTATTAAAATATCTGTCTTGTTCACCAGAGTACTTTCAGCATTAAATGTCACAGTGTAGGTACTTAATATATATTTGTTAGAAATAAAAATGAGAAAAAGAAAAATGTTACTGGTTTAGACTTGGTAAGAAGAAAGCAACTTTATAGATTCATATATGGAAAATATTTTGAATTTATGAAACAATGTGTTGACTAAATAATAATGACTATTATTATTTGTCTTCATTGTCTGTTCCAAATACTTTCTAGTCTTCTCCTTCCTATCACAGATAAAACCATAGGCAAGCTCCTTAGAAGAGCTTTAGCCTCAACCTTTTACTTTCAGATTTCCCCAGGTTGAATGTAGTGACTATGTTCTCCAACACCAAGGGCTGCATAGAAAGCTCTACACGTAATCTCTTCAAGTTTCTTTTCAGTTAATACACAGCAATGTACAGTCACAGTGATCTCTAAAGAATTATCAAAGTCTTATTCAAAACTTCTCTCTATTTCAAATCTTAGCGCTAGCAATTGTTATGATTTAAGAAATTAGAAAGCTAAAGTATAGTCAAATTTGAGGATTTCTTTACTACTGAAATTAGTAAAGGGCAACTAAATTTAAAGGAGGTGATTTGTACTCCTTGTTTACAGATCATGGCTGACAGAGATTTGAAAACCCAAATTGAAATTTTCATGAACAAAGGCTGCTGTAATATATTACTGTTGGCCATTTAGATTATATCATTCTTCATTCTTGGCCCACACATTAATAATTCTTCTAAAAGCTTGGCTGCCTGAGTACCTTTTGACAGAAGGAGGGAGGAAGGAGAGGGAGAGAGAGAGAGAGAGAGAGAGAGAGTGAAATATGCCAATACTAACTTAATAGTACTTTTTCCTTATAAATGAATAAACTTGAATGTCACCTTTTATATGCAAGGTTTCCTCAGTTTGATCAGTGCTGATGAAATTTGAAAATAAGATAGACTGATGCTCACTCAGCCTAAAGAATAAAAAGGGCTTTGTGGTACATCTTATTAAGAATTATTGGGTCTTGGGTCGGGGATTTAGCTCAGTGACACTGCGCCTTCCTTGCAAGTGCAAAGTCTTGAGTTCTATCCCTGGTACTGCAAAAACAAAAACAAAAACAAAAAAACTCAAAAAGAGTAGAGTTATTGAGTCTAGCTGGGCCTGGTGGCACACTTCTACAAAGCCAGTCCACTAGCAGCCTGAAGCAGGAGGATTATATGTTTGAGCCCAGCCTGTACAATTTAGTGAAACCTTGTCTAGAAACAAAACAACCCTACAGAAAAAGAGAGCTGACAGTGTAGCTAAGTGTGAAGGCCCTGGATTCAATCCCCAGTAATGCAGGAAAAAAATATTGGGTCTGAACTGGGTTTTGGCTAATTTTGGCTACAGGACCTATAAAGAAGGTTTGTGCAGATACCTGGGAGCCCAGTGAAGGGGTACAGGGGAGAGATACATTCGGGTACCTCACAGAGTGTTGGCACTTGTTTCTGAGAACCTGGAGGAAACCAAGGCCCAGAGGAGTACAGGGCATCTGTTAGTGCTTTGAGCAATAGGACATAGCCTCAGGGATAAACAGCACTCTCCTGAAGTGTGGACAGTGGGGACAGAGGGAGGCTGAGGAGGTGCAGCCTCTGCCCAGGTGAGGTGGGAGACAATGTGGAGGACCTGTCTGAACATGTCCGACACCTATGGGGAAGCCCAGGCATTCTTTGTAAAACCAAGGTCCTAATGACATAAACGAAGGCAACAAGCCTGCAAGTTTGAGTAATAATGGTGAAGTGAGTTTATTTGTGCCCACAGGCTTCTGGACAAGGAGACATCCAGGCTGTGTGAGGTGCTGGACCACAGCATTAAAGATCTTAACAAGGTTTCCATCCACTACTTAGTGAGTCCCTGCTTGAAATTCCTTGCCTTCACTCTGATCTCAGCAAAGTCAAGGTTGAAGAAAAGTCAGATCATGACTTTTCAACCTATTTTCCATTCTTAAGGACCCTGGATAAAGCTTTTATCTAGTAATTAATATTTGTATTTTAATAGAAGATGCAAAAGGCAGAGAAGTCCGCAAAGAACTGGATCTACAAATAACAGTGAAAAGACAGCGTCTCTGCACCTCTCCTGAAAGGGTAAACTACAAGAAATTCCCTATGATGGGAGCCAGGAAGAGGGAGGAAGGCTGGGCAGAAATCCAGGGCTGTCTCTTGAATAAGTAAAATGAGCTTTAGTAAGTTCCCAGCATAGAGGAGCTAAACACCACAAAATTGAGTCATGCATCAGTACATCTTCATAGATCAACTCTAGGCAAATGAATCAGAATTCTTATGCCACTGAGGTAGAAGAGTAGTTTCTGAACTAATGCTCTACCTAGACAAGGTTTGGAGTCTTTTTTTGGCTGACTCCCACCTCATCCACTTGCTTTAGGCAGCACATTACACAACTGTGGGGAGAGAACTGTACAGAGAAAGGAGATGTTGAAACAGGTCGACCTAGTAGGGCAAAGTTTCTTTTCCTAGCTTCATGGGTATCGGAAGCAAATACCAGGCAACAGAGAATGTCCTGCCATTTCCTTTCCTCTGATGCCCACTTCTGGGCCTAGGGGTTAGGCCAATGATGTTGTAGACATTTGCCTTGATCAGAGGGCCCTGTCCCAAAGACCTGTTGAACTCTTCTACTGCCAGGCTGTCCAAAGACACTCTTTAAAAAATACAGTGTCATTTACTGAGGTGACATTCACATACTATACAAGTTACCCATTTGATGTTTTTTTAGTATACCTGAAATCAATTTTAGAACATTTTCATCACTCCAGAAAGGAATCTGATACCCATTAGCATCATTCCCCATTTCTTCTGGTTTCCTTTAGTCCCTGGCCACCATAATCTACTTTCTGTCTTTATAGATTTATTTGTTCTGGACATTTCGTAGAATGGAATCATATAATATGTGGTCTTTCAGGACTTGCTCCTTTAACCAGCCTCATGTGTGAAGCAGTTATCAACGTCACAGCATGCATCAGTCTTTCATTCATTTTTATAGCTGAATAATTCCAATATATGGATATACTACATGTTCTTTATTCCTAAAAGGATAGATGTTTGTGTTGCTTCCATTCTTGGATATTATGAATAATGGTGCTGTGGGTATTTGTGTACAAGGTTGATGTGGACGTATGTTTCCATTTCTCTTGGTTATACTCCTAGGAGTGAAACTGCTGGGTATTGTGGTAACTGTATTTCATCTTCTGAGGAATTGCCAGACTGTTTTCCAAAGCAGTTGCACCAATTTTATATTTCTACCAGCAGGGAATGAGAGTTACAGTTTCTTCACATCTCCACTAACACTAGTTAGCATGTCTTTTTTGGTTATAATCATCCTTTTGGAAGAGAAGCCATATTTCACTGTGGTTTTTATTTTCATTTCTCTGATGGTTAATGACATTAGGCATCTTTTCTTTTACTTATTGGCCACTTATATATTATTGGACAATGTCCATCGAGATATTTGCAAAATGCTTTTAAGTTCATCAAAATGCTTATGAGGGACTTGGATCTTGTGCTTGGCCATGACGCAATAGCTTCTCCCAACAGATGCCAGAGGCAGGATCCATGAGTTATCAGGGCCCATGGCAGGGCTGAAATGAACAGAACTGAAGAATGATACAGAACTGAGTAAAAGATACAGCCTGTGAAATAGCTTCTTGAACACTGTGATGGTCAGTTTCATGTGTCAGCATGGCTAAACTATAATCCTCATACAAAAGCATCCCCCATTCCTTTTGGAGATAAGGGATAGGATTATTGTTCTTATTGAAGAGGTCCCAGAGAGGGCCCTCACTTCTTGTATCATGTGAACTTAAACTGAGAAGGCCACCTCCAGGATGCAGGCTCTCACTAAACACCTAGTCGGCTGGAACCTTGACCCAGAACTTCCCAGGCTCCAGAACTATAAGAAATAAGTTTCTGTTGTCTACCAGCCACCTCATCTATGGTTTTCTGTTACAGAAGCCTGAACAAAGACACCACCGTTATCCAAGCAAACACTAACCACTAACTTGTGCATGACTGGAAGGTATTTTGTCCCTGTGATTAGCACCTTCCTATAATCAATGCAGAGTATGTCAAGGAGGTTATCCTAGAGAATCTGGAAGGCTGGATGTAACAGTTAGAAGCCCATAGCAGCAGAGCCCAGGTCCCCTGAGAGGAAGTTCTGCCTGTGAGCTGCAGCCTTGTCTCTGGCTGGAGGACTCCAACCTGTCCTTCCTCACAGCGTGTCCCATTGCTTTCAGAGTTGCTGAGCCAGCCAGCTATGTGAACATGGAAGCCAGTTCCTAGCTGCATATCCTTCTGACATGTACAAACCCTACTCCCTTCTCTTAGAGAAAACATTGATCATCACCAAGGTACTGTATTTCAGAGGATTTCTTTTCTCCCTGGCACAGGAGGATGTAAGGAGTATGAGTAATGAAATACTCTCTGTAAGCAGGTCTAGCTTTTTTAAAAAACTACTGTGCAATGGGTCCTTTTTCCCTTTGGTGTCCTCGCCTACAGACCACAAGTCCCCTTCTTCAATCTTTCTACTCCTCTTATCCTGTACCTTGTAAAATTTGACAGCAGCAGTGGTTCTCAATCAGAAGCATATTTGCCCCTCAGGAAACATTTGGCAATATCTGGAGATATATATGTATTTTTTTTGCCATGACTGGGTAAGGTGCTATTGACACAGAGTGGGGAGAAGCCTGGAGGAAGCTAAGCATCCTGGAGTGCACCCACAGCCCCACAACTATGTCAGGATTCCTGAGGTTGAGAGAGCTTGCTCTACATATTTACCTACATGTCTCCTGCCCTGCACCTTACCTAGGAAAGACTAAAGAAAACATTTCTAGCCTCTAAGAGTATTTACAATTTTAAAAGACTTCAGAGATCAGAGAGATTTTGTTACATACCTACTGAAACTATAAAATGGAATTTCAGTTTTGCGCAAGGAAGATTGTTTGAAACAGTTTGTCTGTTACTGAAAGAAATGAATCATGTGGTAAGTATGTGTAAATAGAAACTGGCCCCTTGACCCCATAAAGGCTGTTGTACAAAGACCCTGATAGTATCTAAATGCTTTCCTGAGGAGGGAAACTCTTTGCTATTAACTACTAAAAGTGGTCTGCTTTATCTTCATTTATTTATGTTTGAATCTTAGTGTGGGAAGGAATTTAGAGAATTTCGACGTAACTGCTAATTTATTTCAATAATATAATATAATATAATATAATACACCTGTAAGGCCTTTTAGGTTGCTGCCCAGCCTGAGTTCCAAGGCTGGGTCTCCCTTTACCTTCTGAAATTACTTGCTGTCTTGCCCTCTCACAAGTTTGGTTGCTAGAAATGCCCTCTGATATTGAGATAAAATCTTCCTTTATGATTTTAAACCAATAATTCTTAGCTTGAGATTACAATTTCTGAAACTATAATTAACTGTGTACAGAATACACTATTAAGGGTAGATTTAGAGTTACACAACTGCACACATTTTTAAGAGTTAAACATTTGATCCCCTTCAGTCTTAAAACTAAGGGTACTGAAGAAGTTGGGTATTATGGTGAATGATGCTGAAACTTTGCCATCTCACTGGGAAGTGGAAGAAGGTACAGAGGCTAGGGTGGGGGGCTTTTTGGCTGGTTGTTAAGTGAGACATTTCTTAATCTTTTCCTCTCTTCAAAGTCTTATTCCAAATAGCTTGGCTTTGGCAAAGTATGGCTTGCCCTTAAATTTTCAGCCCATGGGGCTCTGAAAAGAAACCTTTTTCCTTTTCGTGGGAGGAGATGTTTCTGATCCGCTTACACTTACATCATAAAGTGTACTTTCACCCTGCCTATTTGATGTCTGAGAGGTTTCATTAGGAGCTCATTTTATTAGCCTTGTCTAAAAAGTTTCTTTCCTGAAGAGACAAGAAGTTACATTCTGTAGCATGAAAACCCTTAACATCTTCTAAGGATCTAGACAAATATGTAGTTCTAGTCTCAGAGGCTCCGAATCCAGACAAAACCGTGACCCAACCTGCCCCCCACAGCTCCTAGGAAATCAGTCTGCACCTGTGGTCTGGCCTCTTGGGGAGCCCACTTTCTAAGCTTTGCCTTTCATGAGATCAGGGAGAGTCCACTTGTGGCTTTTATAATAATGCTTTTGGTAACCTTGAATTCTGTCACCTTTAAAGGGCTCTCAAAAAAGACTGCATTCTAATGGGTCATTGGACCAGCTCAGTAAGTTCCTGGCTGATTTAGCTCCTTCTTCATAAAGGAGAAATGTTGGGAAACCAAACTCCTTGAAGTAGTCCTGCCATTCCACTTATAAAAATGGAAAGATGAGGACTTGCCAACTTCCCAGAATCCAGGAGCAAAGTAGCCAATCACCAATGCCATGGATTCCTTCTTAGTTTGCTTTTTTAACCTTTTCCTAGATCCTTCATGTTTGTGTAGGTACCCAACAGGGACTGAGTCATCTTGAGAATTCTCCCGAATGTGGTCCACCTTTTGTTTTGTGTTTTATTTCCTACCTTAGGATCTTTCCTGTGGGACTTCCTTATCTTCTGTATAACACCACTCCCCAGCACAGCATAGCCCTTTGCTGAATCCTGTCAAATGCTCCATCATGGATGTACTTGTATAGATGTAATTATGGATGTATCTGTGAATCTCCGTCTATCTATATTAGTCAAACCTTCCTGTTACCACTTCAAAGGAAAATAAACTCACATAAAATATTTCGTGTTTGAAAGGAAAAGAACTAGACCAGTTTATTTTCCAGTAGACTCATCCAGTGTCACACATATTTTCTTCATTTCCAGGCAAACCATAAAATTGTCCTACACTAAAATCTTTTGATCTGAGTGCACAAAATTCTCTCCATCTATAAAATTTCCATATTTTATTCTGTGCCTTTTTGGGTATGCTCAAGCCAAGTAACATTTATTATCTTCAATCAACAAAAAAATATTTCTCCTACACTAAAGATACTATAATCTGTTTCTATTTTTTAAATTCTTTCCCCAATTTTTCTTTGTCAGGCTTATTTTCTTAGAGTACAAAATGTTCCCCAAAATAAAAATATGATTTAGTATCCCCAAGGACTTATAAATTTATAGGAACTTTATGTGTCCATTTAGGCCAGAAAAGGAAAACTAATGTTAACAGATCAGGGCTTCATATTTTCAGTCCAATACCATTCCTAATTTCCCAATGAATACACACCCTTTTATGATGTTATAAATTAACAAAACACTTGTCATTGTAGAAGATACTTTTCGGTCTCTTGGCAGTTGTTTCTATGAATCAGCTTAGCAAACATTTATTAAATGGCCCTCATGTTTTCAAAGAAAAATAAACAGAAACTGAGCCTTTATATGTTGATAACATTTTTATTTATAGTTAATTTTCTATACTCCCTATTCTAAGAAGTCTAAGACCCTATTTCTTTGTACCCTGAAATATGCTCAGATTTTGATGAAAATAACAATGCATTTGTAGTCTAATCAGTTACAATTGATGGTTACACTGATATGGAATCTCTCCCACCATTTCTCAGTGGATAAAAAAAATCAGAACTCAAGTTATTGGCAAAACCTGGGATTTGCTAATTAGTTATCCTTTTCTCACATGTTCTAGTGAAAAAGAAATTCTGTATGTGAAAACAGATGACTCTAGGACAGCATAAACACCATCTTATTGTGAATTCTGCTTTGATTCTCATATTATGAGAATTTAAACAATTTTATAGTTTTATAAAACAGAAAACGTCAAATTTTCTTCTTCATGACAGACTTAAGAGCATGACCACTACAAGTCCTAGTATTTCTTCAGCCTTTGATTTTTCTAGCTCAAAGTTGAAAGATATTCTATACTTGTAAATTGGAATTACTAATGGATATACTTGGATAATACTGATGGTTACACAGCTGGGCGTCCTAGACTATACTAAAATCTGTGGCATACATAGCACACAGCAGTGTGGAAGGTGAGCAGAATTCTAGCATGATACTAGATGAAACATTTCAAAGGGAAAGTGGCCCCTGAGACTCCTTGCAGCCTGCCAAAATGTAACAGCCATCAAATGTCAACTAATTCATGGAAGAAGTATTGAATTTTGTCAGAATCTTTCACCAGGGCCAAATCTGTTGGTAGGTAACATTTTGTATCTGTGTGGCTGACATTAACTCTTTATTTCTACTACTTCTTTTGGAACATATCAAATATTTCTCCAGAATTCCATTAGATCAGAGTCTGTTAGTTGTTTTCTTCAAGGCCAAATGGATTGATTTGAAGCTGGTACTTACTAGAAAATCAAGAAGGAAGTTGATTTGCTAAGCTAACAAATGGACCACACTAAATTCCTCTAGATCTTAATATTTACACCAAGAATGAGAATAAATGACTTAGTCCTTATATAGGTAATCTGCATATTGTCTTAAAAATAACATAGCAATCCCAGCTCTTTTCCAGTTAGAAAGAAAGATTAAGGGAAATGAAGAAAATACTTTTTGTTTCACTCTTCAGCCTCGTTGAAAGCTATGTCCATCTGTTATTCTTTGATCCATTCATTATAATCTTTATAAAATATGTTCACTGAGAAAATTAATTTATTTAAATTCTGTCAATATTTCTTAGTAACTAAACATGCAAACATTTGATTCTACCATGATGAAAGACAAATTTTGTGCTAATTTCTTCTTTGTTCATATTTAAATCCTTAGAACCTTATGATAACTTTATTTGGACAAAAGGATTCTGTATTAAGTATTAAAAATATGATTAAATCATGGCTTTCTTCAGAGGAGTCGCAAAACAATTTTATATTTTTTCAACAATGCTCTTCTTCCAAGTAGACATCCCAAAGAGCCCTTTTGACAAATTTACCTCTAACTGCAGCTTGTTTTTTAAATAGAAACAATAGCACACAACTGGATGTTTTGTCAATTTTATTCAAAGGAATTGAAATTTTACTTCATTTGAGACTTAATGTAGAAAATAAAGTAGGAAATTGGATGCTCATACCTGCAGCAGTGCTATTTTGGGACCCGAGTTAAACCACAAGCGGAAATTCCCAAGTACTTTTTTCAACTGATACTAATTGGTTTTCATTTTCCATGGTTCATGGAGGAAGCAATTTAACATGCTAAGAAGTACTGTAACTTGAATATCTCATCAACTTGCATGCTTCATTTGCGAGCACAAGCAGAAATTTCTGGCCTCTTTTGAACATTTTCAAATCACTGGAAAGATTTTCTTCTCCCCCCCCCCACCTTTTCATATGTCTTCTATACCCTGAAGTGGTCTAGGCACAATTCTTTCATTCATGGACTGAGCAATTCCGTAGGCCATGGCAGCCTGTCATTTCAGCCATTGTCACTTCAGCCATAGCCACCAATGTTAAGGTAAAGAAAAAAATCTGCCAACTGCTGTTTAAATCCATTGACTCATGGAACCCTAATGCCACATTGGTTACTGTTTTCTATTTTCTCCTGAATATTACAGACTAATTATTTAAGCCCTACTGCTTTTTCAAGGCCCACATCATTCTTTCTCCTTTTAGTTTCTCAATCATAGAAACTTTTGAGGACGGCTGCTTCATGTAAACATATTTTAAAAATCCATTGACACACATGAAAATCTTTTAAAACACATGCTCCATCTCATTATTTCTAAAATATTTGTGGACTATAAATTGATGGCTGTCTGTCTCACCCAGTCTGGTGAGACTTCTATATAAAAAAATGACCAGTAGTGAGGAAGTGAGGTATGACCTATGGTAACCCAAGGAAAACTTTCAGGAGATATCAAGAGTCTTGAAGAATGAGAAAGAGGAAGGGCAAATCAAAGGATGGAACAGAATGGACAGAGGCATAGGAAAGTTGGAAACTCCAGTATGTATTCAGAGAATGGTAGCTTGCTCAGTGTGGTCAAAGTCCAGGTTGGGAAATGGGGGATATTCTGGGACATGAAGAGATGAGAAATGAGAATGAAAATTATAGAAGGATTCTAAACAAGGAAATGGTTCTGACATCACTGGATTTTAGAAATATTGTGATAACTGTAGTATTATGGGGTGGTTTGGAGCACAGTTAGATTGACAGAAAACTACCCCAAACAGATAAGACAAAATTGATAAGGATTCTATCTAGGAGAATAATTGTCTTGGAGGAACTTAAAAAAATAAACCAGACTTCTTAAACATTGGATATATTGTGCTTCTTGGATGACTCAAGCTTTCTAGTTTTGAAACTGGGTAAAAAGTGATGAATAAATAGAGAGTAAAGGGTAAGGAGTAGAAGGAAAAGTGAAAAGAGACAAGAAGATATGGAAAGGGGGTTTAAAAATGAACTTGCTTTGAACATATACTTTTAGCATGAGTTTTTGATATCTGATAGACTATTAACAGTGAATTTCAGGAGAAGGGTCTGACTGGAGCTTTATAATTGTGAATCATTAGTGAAGAAATAGATATAAAACCATGAAACTGAAAATATTACTCAGGGAATGCAAAGTGAAAAAATGGCCAAGGACAGAATTCTGAGGAGTGATATAATTTAAACTGTGGACAGAAGAAAAGGGAAGACAGAAGAAAAATAGGGAGTGATTGGAGAAGTAGGTATATAGTTGGATGGGCACAGGGTCCAAACATTCAAAAAAGGGAGCCTCCAACTAGGTAATCATTTTAGTTTCCCAGGTCTTCTATAATAAATTATCACAAACCTAAAAACAGAAATCAATTCCTTAAGAATTTGGAGCCTACCGAGGTCGTGAGTTGCGTGAAACTTGCCAAATCAGCCCATGCCCCGGCATCAATCCACTGGACACCCCCCACCCCGCTCCTCTGGCCTCTTCTCTGTACAGCCACCTGGTTCCACACTACAAAGACGCAGAGGACACCAGAGCACCAGACCATGGTACTGGGTAAGTTGGAGTCATCTTCACCTCCCATCAGGACCGGGTCTATCTTCAGGGGAAGGGCAACTGGAACCTGCAGTACAACTCTGCAGAGTTCAACCCTACAGGAGGACAGGGAGCTCAACTTGGGACTTGCAGCCAGAAATCTGCCTGAATCTCATGGGTCTGCGACTAGCTTGCTGAGACTCATTGATTTACATCTGCACACTGCTACCCACGTTGTCTATTGTGACAGCAGAGACATACCCCAAAAGAGGCCCTTCTTCTTCATTGTTTCTTTTATTCCCAAAATTAGTATTATTAGTTTGGATTTTTGCTCTTTTCTTTTCTTTTGCTCCTCTTATCTTTAATTTTTTTCCTACTCTTTGCAAATATTTCTTTTTCTCTCCTTTTTTCTTTTCTTTTCTTCTTTCTTTTCTCTTTCCTTTCTCTCTCTCTTACACTCACTCTCTTGCTCTCCTACATTGTTCATCTTCCCTTTTTGTCCCTGTTTTGGTCCTCATTTGGAGTTCTTCTTTATCTTCCTAGTATTCTCTTTTTCCTTCTCACCTGTGTCCTCTGGCCACACTGCTAACCTTCCCCTATCCTTCTTCCCATCTGTCCCTCCCTCCCTAACACCTTCTAACTCCCCATCCCAAAGGGTAAAGTTGTTATATTGAAGAGTTTATTCACTATATGTTGGGGTGGTCCTCGATCTTGATTTAATTCACACAGCTAAAGGTGATAGATTAATAACTACCACAAAATGTCATTTTTGAAGATGTACTTGAGGCAATGGTGTTGCTCATTGTGTCACTTGCGCTAAGGTGTGGTTATTGATCTAGTCAATGAACCCTCTTAGTATAAGGAAAATGAGATAGCTTTAGAGTCATTAGAGACTCAAAACTTAAAGACCAGCTATACCTGGAAGACACCTCTGAGAAACAATCATTCCGTAAGGGTTCTAATTACAAGCAACAAAGATACCTACAATAAGCAATTTCAAACTATCAACCCAGGAGTTAAACCAAGGACAGTATCAAAAACAAAAATGAGAAGACATTTAAGCAAGGCACAAACTCAGACTTCCACCTCACCAAGGGTAAATCCTGGGGGAAATGAGATGGAAAAGTCCCATAACCAACCACCTGGATACCTGGAACTGATAGCACAGGACGTAACAAAACAAATGAATGAGGCTCTAGAAAAATTCAAAGCAGAAATAATCTCCCAGATATCTACAGAGATGATGAGCAGAGTGAAAGACATGATTAGAGGATCTGGAACAGAAACAGATAAATAAACAGATGAGCTCAGAAACATGCTGGAAGCCATGAATGCCCAGCATAAGAAATAAATGGAAACTATGATCTCTCAACATAAGAAAGACATGGACTCCATGAAACAGACTCAAACAGATATTCAGGAGATCAAAAACTCCATCGAAAATATCCACAGCAGATTAAAGGAATCTGAAGATAGAATACCAGATATAGAAGACAGGATTGCAGTTAATGACCATGAAAACAGAGATTTCTTAAAAATAGTAAGGGATCACGAGAAATCAATCCAACAACTGCTAGATGATGCAAAGAAGAATAACATTAGACTGATAGGAGTCCATGAAAAAACAGGAGAAAGCACACTTGACATAAAAAACTCTTCACAGAAGTAATAGTGGAAAACTTCCCAGACAGAGGTAGAGAATTGGACATACAGATAAGTGAGGCATATAGAACTCCCAACTAGCCATGATCAAAAAAAATCTACATCTAGGCATATAATAGTCAAGATCCCAGAAACCCAACAGAAAAGCAAAATCCTACAAGCAGTTAGAGAAAAGAAACAAATC
>NW_004624804.1:6273686-6285225 GCF_000247695.1 Heterocephalus glaber | reverse complement strand
TCCAGTTTCCAGTTGATGGGCACTTGGGCTGCTTCCAAGCTTTAGCTATTACAAACTGTGCTGCTATAAACATAGGTGCACATATATCACTGTGGTATGATTCTTTTAATTCTTTGGGGAAGATTCCCAGTAGGGGAATAGCTGGGTCAAATGCAACCTGTAGTCCTAGTTCTTTGAGGTATCTCCATACTGATCTCCACAGTAGTTGCACCAGTCTGCACTCCCACCAACAATGGAGAAGGGTTCCTTTCTCTCCACACCCTCACCAGCATTTGTTATTTGTTGATTTCTTGATAGCAGCCATTCTTTCTGGAGTGAGGTGGAATCTCAGGGTTGTTTTCATCTGCATCTCTCGAATGACCAGTGATTTGAACATTTTTTCATATATTTAATTGCTGTTATTACTTCTTTGTCTGAGAAATATCTGTTCATTTTGGATGCCCATTTTTGAATTGGGTCTTTGAATTTGGAAGGTCTGATTTTTTTCAGTTCTTTGTATATTCTCAATAGTAGTCCTTTGTCTGAGGTACAGCTGCTAAATATTTCTTCCCACATTGTAGGTTGTTTCTTAGCTCTGTTGGTAGTTTTTCTTGCAGTGCAGAAGCTTTTTAATATGATGAGATTCCAGTTGTTGATTCTTTGTACTAGCTCCCGTGCTACTGAAGATTTGTTCATAAAGTCTTTTCCTATGCCAATGTCTATGATGACATTTCTTAAAAAGTTGGAATATGAATCAACAGGATCGTGTAACTCCATGAAATGCAATGTTTATGGTCCATGATTTTTGCCACAATTTAAAATATACATTCCTTTAACAGTAGCTCACTACCAACTGCACAGAAAAAGTTGAATCTTGCCACATACTATTACTGAGATATGTGGTCTTACTTATCATATTGAAGATTCCTGCCTTTTCACCATATGTCACCAGAGCCATATTCACCGTATTTTTATCACACCTCAAACATTCTTCAGCTAAGTATTAGTATTCGGGTTGTAACACATATGGAAAGAAACAGTTACATTTTAGCAGAGAGAGAAAATGGAGAGATTTTCTGCCTCTTAAGTTAAATATCAGTGTTGTAAGAATCTTTCTTTACTAGATCATTTGATATTATCCAATAAAAATCCAATAGCAAATCAAATCAATAAGATTGATCATCAACAATTATTGGAATCAAGCTGTGCTTTCTCTGCATCTGCTCTTCAATGAGTAGACTAAGAGCAATGGTGACCAATATGTATGAGGACACCTGATTCTCATGGCTTTCACTCATGTCTCAGCTAGACCTCAAGGGCAGCTTTGACTTGATGATACTTGATGGTATTGTTACAAAGTTGTAGGGATTTATCTGGTAAAGAATCATTATCAATATTATCCTGTCTTCAGTAACTTATCCTCTGTATTTTCCTCTCCCTTTCAAGAAAGTTGCACTGATGTCATATACTACAAACAGAAGGGATTATCCCATCATGGACTAAACATATAGGAAGAATTCAAGTATTAAATTCCCAGAGGGATTTGCTATATGTCAGTCTCAAAGCCAATAGTATCACATGGTTTAGCAAATATAGATTTTACCTTATTAACAAAATTACAAAATATATTTTACTATATAATATAATCAGGGATTTCATATTTTCACAAATATCCTTTTCTTCACACATGTGATGTCACCAACAGTACCTCCCCTAAAAAGCACAGGCATATGTTCAACGATGCTCAGTGTAGCAGCTACAGGAAATCCATCAGAGCAGGCAAGGTAGGTACAATGTGTTTGCCATTTCTATTATAGGACCTTATGGTCTGGGTTGAGTCATCCTATCCATGGAGGAATGATAGTGTTTTCACACTGTGATGCAGTCAGAGGATCACAAGGAAGACACCACAAACAGGAGGCTAGATTTCATATTGAGTATGAAGTCACTATGGGCAATAGTGACCAGGAAAGGGGGCTTGTGACTTGGTTGCAGCTCACACACTGCTTATCCTGTCTCCTAGCAAGCTAGTCCTTGATGATTTGAACATTCTAGTTCTTCATCAAACATCAACAGATACAGAAAATCACATGGAATCTTGAAGTTCAAGTACAGTTAATAAATGGAATGTAAAAAAGATAATTCTGAAAATCTACACAAGTTGATATTTAGTAGATTTGTGGTTTCATTCCTCTAACACAAATCCCCATACAGCACATCTGGAATTTCAGAAATCAAGTGGTGAATAGATAAAATTATTATGGCAATAATAAAGAATTGGTTTCTTATTTAGTAGTAATAAGGACTATCCATTCCTAAATCCCTTAGTTGCGAAGAATCACCCACAAATGTCATCCTGAAACATTTCTAGAATTTGAAAGGGGAACTGCATATGAATGTAATGTGTTTGTTCTCATCTTAATATTTGAAAGGAGAATTATATGAATACATATATATATACATTAATACACACCTATATACCTACCTATACCTAGCTACATGTATCAATTGATTTTCAAAATTTAAAATGAAAATATTTCAAGGAAGAAACATAAAAATATTTTCCCATTTTTGACACCTTAATACATTGTTAAATTTCAATATATGCTTAAATGTATATGTCCTCAAATTATAATATACTATGTATGCTATTTTTTAAGAAATATACTATCAAATGTTTATATTTGATCATATAAAAAGGATTTTCAAAATTAATCATTTGGTTGAAAATTAAACTTTATATATTAAGTCTACCACTAAAAGTTATTAAGATAAGCTTTATAATACAATAATTAATGCTGCACTGATAAAAAATAAAATGTTCACTTAAAATCACATCATGGGTCATACAGAAATACAATTATTTTCTTAGTTCTTTTTATTATTTCGTTATATGTAACTATAATGTAACTAATAGAGGAATTTCCAAGTCAGAAAAAAGTTTTGAAACACCATTATAGATTAAGTATGGGGAAGAAAAAAATGAAAACACTTCATACATGAAAAGTTGCTTCAAACAACAATGAGAATTATTTTCTACTAACATCTATACCTTCAGGGAGGATTTGCTAGATTCTTTTCTGTTAGGATATTCCAGAAAGTTTTAGAGACAGTGAACAGAACATGGTCATGCATCCAGCACTTAGGGAGCAGCTATGTTTATGGCAGTCACTGTGTTTGACTCTGCACATGTAATGTGAGCAAGATGGTCAAGATGTTCTCCTTCATCAGGCTTATAGTTCAGTGAGAGAGATAAATCAGCAAAACATTAAAATTTTTGAAGAAAGCTATGAAAGTACCTCAGTCACAATCATATAAATATAATTTTAACCAAAAAAACAAACAAACAAAAAACAAGGGCCAGGGATTTAGCTCAGTGGTTCTGCCACCTGCCTTGCAAGTGCAAGGTCCTGAGTTTGATCCCTGGCACCAAAAAAAAAAAAAAAAAAAAAGACCCTGTCTCACAAATATAATTTTAAGATTTTCAGAGTTAAGATTAACCTTACATATATCATGGGAAATTCAACTATACTTGTGAGTAACACATCAATTTTACTGATTTGGGCAATATAAATGCAAAAGTACAGATAGCAGAGGCTGTGAGAAGGCAGGGCAAGACAGGTGAAGAGAAAACAGGAGAGTTAATATCCTCAAATATAGGAGATTAGAGCTGTGAAAATCCCATCAAGCAAGAGGACCTAATCTGACAAAGTCCTGAGACCCAGGGCACATGCACAGAACACAGCATCCAGGATGACTCTGCAGTTCCTGAGCATTGTATGTGGGACCAATCAGAAAAGTGCTACTTTCAATTCTTCATTTATATCTGCCCCCCCCCCCAAAAACACCATGAGAGTCTTTGATAGGACAGTTTAAATCTGAGGGCAGGTCAACCGAATGTCTGATAGGACAACTGTCCCAAATGCCCTAATTCCACGATGGAGCAGAAATCTGCATAGAATCACTGTGGTAACCAATATAAGCACTAAAAGCAGAAATGATCCTCTGGGGTGGTACTGAGGAGGAGAGGCCTGGAGCTAAGGAATGCTGACTTTCATTACACATCTTTTGGGAGTGTTCCATTTGCAAATATTTGTGCAGGTTACTTTACTTTTAAATATATATATTTTACACCATTCCAAGTTCTTCTAAGTAAATGAATTGATGAAAGTAAGAGAATAGGCAGTTAGACTGCTTACAGTGATTTTGCAGCGGTTCATGGGATAGGTTATGGTGTTGCTCTGCAATCAGTAGACAATCAAGTGGTCAAAGTCTGAGAAAGGAAAGTGGGAGGACAATGATGAAAGAGAAGAAAGAACAAGAACAGGACAGTTTTGGAGAGAAGAGCCTTGGTGTAGCCAAAGGTTGATATATACATTAAATTCAGGAGATTTGTCTGTCTTACTGTTACTTACTTACTGATGCTGTTTTTGACACTTACCCAACAGTAATTTGAGGAAAAGACACAGTTTTCCTCAGTGCCTGAAAATCAGCCCAGGAAAAAGCAAGATGTTCAGAGAAAGTCCTCTTCTGACTCAGACCCTTCTCAGGCACACACACACTTCGCTAGTTAGTAGGGCATCAGAGACACAGCTGGGGGATGTAGAGCCTCATAAGTGAATGCTAGAAGGGACATAGAAAATAGTTAACCCACTTCACTTCTGTGTTAGTTACTTTTCTGTCGTTGCTGAGACAAAATAGCAGACACCAAAAGTTGGAAGGGAAGGGGTTTATTTGGCTTACAGTTTGTAGAGGTTTCAGTCCATAATTAGCTGGATCCAAGGCAGAGATGGTAAACAGGCATTGCAGAGGAGAAACAACAGGGCACACACAAGGCAGCAATGGCAACAAGAAAGTGAACCAGCATCTTTCTGCCCCTTTTATCTTATTCAGATTACTGAGATTAGGGCAGTGTCAAATTAATCACTCACATGTAGTAGTTCAGTAATCACATGCCCTTAATCACAGAATCACAGATTCCAGATTAAACTACCTCTGAAAAAGAAAAGTTCTACTTCATCTGCATGAGACTTTTGGGGGGACATCTAGACACAAACCATAACAATCTGTATGTTTGAGAAATAAATGGTGATATGTCTATGCCATGTTCCAGTTTCTTTAAAGACATGCTATAAAGGAGAACCTGCAAATATTATATTACTGTGTTAGTGCTCCAGTTGGTGGGCTCCAGAGATAATAAGGCCTCTCAGCATGCACCTATGAATAGAACACAATGTCCTGGACAAAATTTAAGTACACAACTTATCAGATCACTTTTACTGCCAATTACAGACTTATTGCTCTACTTATTTTCTATTTGTTTTTTTTCTCTTTCTGGGCTTTAAAAATATATTTTCCCATAACAATATTCAGACAGCATTATTGAGTATGTGAAGCCTATTTGGAAGACAAATGAGTAATAACAATTAATTTTTAAAGTAAAAACCAAATGTTATGAACTTCTGGCCAATTTTTTTTGGAATAAATTTGAGGTAGCATGAGTCTCTTCTACGCTAAACACGCAACAATGGGACACAGACATGCTGGTCTCTGCAAATAATGATAGTAGAAACTCAGTTGGTACCTAGTATACAGGACTAAAATTGTTCTGTGCAAGATAAAGAAGCAAT
This sequence comes from Heterocephalus glaber, assembly GCF_000247695.1. The sequence continues at coordinate 6,279,616 of NW_004624804.1, read as the reverse complement.
GAAGGTAAGATACTTGCAGCCACACTACACTCACACAGAATGTGGGGAAAGCACATGACTGACTTAGGTCTGCAACATTTAGCAGGCTATTGGCCTATTATTGCAGGAAGACACAGAAGAGTGTAATAAGCAGACACTGACACAAGTTCCCAGTGGCCAGTGACTGGTCTGAGTCATCCTCATAATCCATTCAATGGGAACATCACATCCTCACAAAAGCCTCCAGACATCACGATAGCAAGCCCACAGGATGAGTGGAGGTAACAGCAGATTCTCTGAGCAGAGTTAATGTTATTCCCTGTGCTTGGTCTGGAGTTTAATTAGATAAGAGAAAACAAAAGGACATATATGAAATTTCCTCCCAGAATTACACTAACAGCAAAATTCCAGCCCTCTAATCACATGTTTGCTCCCTGTCAACCAGTCCACAACTTAGGTTTTCCAAGTCACCTTGTTAGTATTAACTCAGATATGTTTGAAAGGATGTAAAGAGAATTTAGAGAGGATTTGGAGATGCCAAACCACACTTGAAGGATCAGATTGGGAAACAATTGCTAAGTCAGTGGTATGGCCTTTTCGACACAGACTCAAGGAAAAGACTAAACTTAGCACATTGTCCATAAGACAAGCTCTGAGGGTAAAGGCCACATTAAGATTTTGGTGGTTGGACCCTTAGTTAAGAAAAAATTTTCTACCAGACAAAAGTGTTCCTAAAAATATTAAAAGGTACGTTTTGCAAAAGCTTGATATGCCTAATTCTCTGTAATTAAATCCAGAAAGAATGCAGTAAATTTCAAAATGAATTGTGGGCATAGTTTTAGCACATAAGATTGACTAGAATCACAAAGTCTTACAAGAGAGTACCCTGGAAAAAAGTTATCATCAGCCTGGGCTGAAAGAGACAAGAGTAACTGAGATGTGAAACGTACACAGGAAGTAGGCTGGACCCAACTTTCTATAGGCAGGAAGTAGACTGACAAAGCTACTCAGTTACTAGGAATGAAATACCCTCACTACCCTTTTCAGAAGTAATGAAAGATAGTGGGGAACGAACACAGGAGAGAGCAGAACCAAGCCCCAGAGGGGAAAAACATCGAGGAACCATTCTCAAAATTTCAAAATCGAGCCTAAACAAGATATATTCTCAAACCTTGAGAAAAAGGGACTGAGCCTTATATGCCCAGTGGGATTCAAAATTGCTATGGGCCAGTGAGTGCTTTATGTGTTCTTTTCTGGTCCTGAAGGGGAGAGGTTATTGCAGTTATCCTGCTGATGTTTTATCATGGTGCAGTGCCTATGTAGGAGACAGATAAAACTTGTCTGTTTGGGTCTGGAGCTCCATCCAGGTCTGATATGGATGTTAAATACGTTAAATATGAGTGTAATATTTCACACACACACACACACACACACCCCTCCAGACCCCTTGTGGTAGGACTTTGCACTTCTTCCCCATGGAAGCAGAGTACAGTCCTTCCCTGACAGTCTGAGCTGGGCAATATGTCATGCTTTCCTACATAATGTTAGCAGATGCCACGCGATCATGGGCTTGGAATGTTCATACTAGCTTAAGCTTGCTCTGCCTCACTTTTACCATCTCCCTGGTTGTTCGTTTGTTCCAGGGTTATAGAAGATATGTGAAGCAAATATGAACCAAACACACAGTTTGGAGCCAAACCCAGCTGAGCACAGTCAAGGCCAGTCAAACTCCAACCAAACCAATGTGCATGAAATGTAAACAGTTACTTTGGTTATAATCCATGGATTCTGTGTTTTTTAAAACAGCATTATTATGGCAATGCTCAACTAAAACACTTTATCTCTTACTGCACAGAAAAAATAAATTATAGGCAGTTTAAAGATGTAAGTACATGAAAACTTTTAAAGTATCTAAGTGAAAATGAAGTAAAATATTTTAAGAATTTCTCAAGGAATAAACTAAAAGCATGAAAACATAAAAATTGATTAATTTTTCTGCATTTAATTTTAAAACTGCTAAATGAAAGATACTAAATTTTAAGATAAATTACAAAGCAGACTGGGAGAATATATTTGAAATGCTTATTATTTATACTTATCAAAATATTATTATCCAGAATATTTAGGGTCAACACAGACAGTTAAGCAAACAATACAGAATTATAGAAATGGACAAAAGGTAGAACAGGCCTTTCACAGAAGAAATAATCCAACTGGCCAAGAGACTCATGGAAAGATACAAAATTTTACTTAAAATTACGGAAATATAAAATAAAAATAATAATGAGGTATCATTTTATGTTTCAAAGAATGACAATTACAAAACACAAAAATATTAGACACGCCAAAATAAAGACCCAAACAAAAGTGGGCAAATGAAATGAATAAACACTTCACAGAAGAAGTATAAATGGCCAATAAATACATGAAGACATGCTCAACATAGCTGGCCATTAGAAAAGTGCAAATCAAAATAACACTGAGATTCTACCTTATCTTGGAAAGAAGGACCATCATCAAGAAATCTTGTTTTTCTAGAATAGAAGAGAATAGACAGAATGGACATGAATGGAATAGAATGAAAGAGTATGAACGAAAGTATTTACAATAGTAAAATGCTATTTTATCAAATTTGGGTATACTGCACATTAAGCCACTGCTTTAAATAAATCATTATATGTGTGTACAAGATAGCATGTGCATATTTATTACAGAATATATAGTTATGAAAAAGCTGGAAATAATCTCATTATTCATCAAAAAAGATGATACAAGTTAATGTAGAGAATATTTCATAGCAGTTAAAATGAACGAACCATACATATATGAACATGGGTAAATCTTAAAAACATATAAAGCAACAGTGAAAGTAATACAGTGGCACATACATATTTATAAGTAAGAAAAAATATACTAAATATTCTTTGAGAATAGTATAATCTATACCAGTGGCCCCCAACATTTTGATACTAAGGAAGGGCTCTTGGAAGATAATTTGTCCACTGATGAGGGGGCCAGGGATTGATTTCAGTATGATTCAAATGGATCAATTTTTACTGTGAACTTTATTTCTATTATAACAATGTAATAGTGGATAATAAAATTATGTTATCAGATTGTAATTTATAATGAAATAATTAACTCACCATAATGAGGAATCAGTGGGAGCCCTAAGCTTGTTTCCCTGCAACCAGATGGTCCTATCTGGGGGTGATCAGAGACAGTGACATTTGAAATGCATTGCTTATGTCCAGTCCACTTCATAATCTCATTTTGGTTGCTTTCGCTGCAGACAACACTGCTACGCAAAAATAAGATGCTAGCAAAGGAAGCAGGCTTTTCACTGCCCTTGTGGAAATCTTAGAATATTCACCTTGACTTTAAACCAGAACTTATGGAGATTTGAAGTTGTCTCAAACATACTTTTGAGGTCATCTTCATTAGCCACTTCAAGCAGTTGATCCTCTTATAGCACAGACAAAGTTGATTCACCTGCCTTACTCCCAAAGAATTGTGGGTCCTTTTCTTCCCAGTTTGGGGATGTTTTGTGATTGGAAACAATGCTCAAACTCTTGAAAGATAGGTGATCATGTACTAGTTGAAAGAAAGAAGGTCCTGGGTTCAGTCTTTTTCAAAATCTCTGTTAAGTTTTGAAATGTCAAAAATCACAAAATTCACTCATCACTCCCATATTGCCAGTTTGGCTCCAATGCAGCCACTTTTATCTGCTAACTTGAGTGCTGTTGTCCTTTTCCTATGAAGTGGTAGACTGAGTTCACTAAGTAGGTTGAATATGTCACACAAGTACTGTAAGTTTTGTGACCCTTTCTGTGTCATTAAAATGTGTGCCATTGGTGTTTGCTTTTCTAAAGAAATCTCTGGAACAGCTTTCCCAACTCAAAACCTCTACCTTTAGAAAGCCCTGTCACTTGTGTGTACAAAAGAAAACAAGTGTGTTCTGCATCCAACTCCTTACAAAGCTCCAGAAACAGACATGGCTTAAGGGCATACTCTTTAATATGGTTGCTAATTTTAATCACATCTCGCCAAACACTGTTGAGTTCAGGTGACATTTTTTACCTGATCAGCACTTTTGTGTGGATGACACCCATTGTGTATAGCCTCACATACAGAAATGACACCTTTGACCTGAGTAGTGAAACCAAAAAGCCATCCAATCATGGCAGTTGCTCTATTCACACATCTACAAACACAGAACGCCTATTCAGTGTTCCCGATACGCAATCACTCAAACATGCACAGTTCTGTAGTTGTGGTGTTGGTTGGGCAACAAAAGTTCTCATAACATATCTTCATTTGTGACCTCCTAAAAATATACATTACAAAATAAGCATTGTTTTCTTGGGGACATCAGTAGACTCATCAACCTGGGCAGTGTACCATGGTGATTCATGAATCTTCTTTAACAATTGTGCCTTATATCCTCTCATATTATATCCATTCATCTAGTGATGGTGGCACTTTTTGGACTGCAAGTGCTCCTAAAAGTTAATGACAAATATCCTTAGCAGCAGACAGAATCAACTCTTCAGTATTAAAGGGCTTCTTAGCTTAAGCAATACAGTTAGTAAGAATGAGTTTCTCAGTGCAGAAACATTTGAAGACATGGTGGCTTTCAATAACTGCTTCTTTTCTTCATGTTCACATTTTTCTCTTTAGAAAAACTCTAAAATCTTATCTTTTAAGATAGGGTGCTTGATCTCTGAGTGGCAAAGCAGTTTTGAAGGCTTCATGGCTTGATCAGATATCGTACAAAGTGAGCCTGGAGATGTGATGTGAATCACCTGTTACAATGAACCCATGGTTTAAGTAGGCCTCTTGGTATTTTCTTTGAAATGTAATATTCTTTTTTTGGTAGTCTTAGTATCTTCTGCTATGTCATCATTTGGTCTTTCTTCCCTTTCAAAAAAACTCTCCAATGACACTTGCTTTTGATTCATTTTGGCTAGCGTTTGCTTGTGGGCTGACCAAAACTGTGACTGAAACAGGTGTATAGTGCAAAAAAGAGGTGTGGATGGATGAAGTAAACAAAATAATGGGTAGGCCACATGCAGACTAAAATCACTGTTGGATATATTTGCAGTACATCATCACTTGTCACTCTAAAACCTGCCACCAGATACAGCTTGTCTCTCACCACTCACAGAGTTGTGGTAAGAATGTAATCAATCAGTCATTAATTATGGTCTCTCTGCAGTCAGACGTCTCTGCTAATTTTAATCTGTGTTGGTAATCATTCCCTACTACTAGTATCACAGCCTTAGCTCATATCATGTCATCAGCTATTAGATTCTCACTGGGAGCATACAACCTATATTCCTTGCATGTGCAGTTCACAACAGGTTTGCAGTCCTATGAGAATCTCCAATGCCACTACTGATCTGACAGGAGGTGGAGCTCAGAAAGTAGCACAAGTGATGAGGAGAAGCTGTAAATACAGATGAAGCTTTGCTCCCTAGCTCACCACTCCCTTCCTGCTGTGCAGTCTAGTTCCTAATAGAAAACACACCAGTATTAGTACCAGGGATAAGGTCCCTGATCTAAACAATATCAAGCAAAAATTTGAAGGCTGAAATAATTTCCTGGAAGAGGACAGGAATGAGAGAATATGGATGCAAAAGAGTGAGGAAGAGTGATGAGTAGGAGAGAGAAAAGAAAGAGGGGAAAGAGATTAAGGAGGAAAAACATGGCTTCAAGAGTCTTGGTATTTTGATTTCATGTTCATTATACTATTCTTTAATTTTCTGTGTGGCTAAATTTTTTCATTAAATTTCATCTTTCAAAACATTGATTATTATAGCAGGACCAATGATTAATTATTTTTATGTATTTGTTTCTTTATATTATCTATCTATCTATCTATCTATCTATCTATCTGTCTATCTATTACTTTTTTCCCCCATTAACTTTATTGGTACATTTTAGGTATA
>NW_004624804.1:6241731-6260537 GCF_000247695.1 Heterocephalus glaber | reverse complement strand
ATTGTTTCTCTGGTGTGAGAAACTGAAAGTGTAAATAAGGATTAAAATAATTAAAATGAATAATTGATAATTTGAAATAGGAAGAAAAGGTCCAATGGGATAGGGGAAGTGGGAGGGGAAGGGGATAGGAAAGAAGGGAAAAGAAAATTTATGAGAAAAGGAAAAAAATGGAAACAAAGTCTTTGTAAATAGGGAAGGGTGGAGGGAGTGAAGGGAGGACAGGGAATGGGGAAAATATTTTCTTTTAAATCAGGAATATATGTTAAGTTTTGTCAAATTCCTTTTCAGCATTTATTTAGAACCAGTACTGCCCAATACTGTAGCCACTAGCTATATGTAGCTAAGGAGCACCTGCAAGTAGATGGTATGAATTAATATTTGTCAGAAGAGTAAAATAATGCTGGATTTCGAATACTTAGTTTTAAAGAAAACTAATTGTAAAATATAAAGTGCATTTCCCCCTAAATCACCCATATTCTAGTAATTTCTCTTGATTTGAAGTATTTAATTATGAACCCCAATGTTTTCCATTTTCCCAGATATATACTCCCTTGCAAAAATCAGTATATAATGGGTTCCCTTAGACACCAGATTGCTAGCTTGAATAAGCCAAGCCTGTAGCTTAAAGATCGAAGTGACTGCTGCAATGAAACTGTACTATGATTCAGAATTAAGGATTAGTAGCATGTTTTAAAAGAAATTATGTAATTGGCTTTTAATTATATGATGTTAAAGGACTGGAAATTTGTGTTTGTTTTCATCACAGATATACAGCCACCATGGATAAGCTTGGGTTGTGTACCCCCAAATCCAGGATAGCCTTTATGAGACTGGACTATCTAGCTGTTACCTGCCAGGTATGACCTGATGACCCCTTGGTGTGGCAAGTCTGGTAGCCATCTCACCCGGGCACTGCAGACAGGCTCCAGCCCCTTCTGCACTGCACCATGCTGGAGCCTCCTGAACTGAGGCTGCTTTACTTTATGTGAGTCAACTTCCAGAGACAATATCTTCAGCTGTTTTCTCCCCAAGATGTTGCAGAATTATACAAAGTGAAATGTAAACTGGCTTGTACCTTTATCATTGCTTTGTGATTCTGGATCAAATATAAAATTCTATTCAACAAATGAAGGAACATAATTTGCTCTCCTGTAGAACTAGAAAGTTAGTATTAGTCACAATAATATGCCAGTTTGATCATTAATTTCTTTTCTTAATGCTCTCAGAGATGCTGCCTTGTTGTAAGGACCAACAGACACACAAACGGAGAAGTGAAAGAGAATGATGAGGCAGGAGGATCGCTGTAAGTTCAAGGCCAGTGTGGACTACATAGTGATTTCAAGTCCTGCCTGAACTTCATAGAGAGACCCTATCTCAGAAAACCAAAACATAAGAAATAAAAAAGAGGGCATAGGTTGAATTTTAGAAATAGAAATAGGTGAGGAAACATCATAAAAAAGAAACTCTAGAAAGGTGTTAGAAGTTCAGGCATTGTGGGCCCTTCCCACAAAAACAGAGTAATTCCATCCAGGTATGGTGACTCAGGCTTGTAATCCCAGCATTCTCTCAGGAGGATCACAAGTTTTTCTGCAACCTGGGCAATTTAGTGCTTAGTGAGACCTTATCTCAAAAAGAAAAAAGAAAAAAATGTAAAAAGACTGGAGACATAGCTTAGTGAGAAGACCCTGGATTCAATCCATAGTACCCCCTCGCCAAATAGAGCAGTTCCTTTCAGGCTCATCGCACTGCCCCCTAGCACCATGTTTCTCTACCCAAACTCCACTTCAGCCTTGCCTTGGGAATCTTAAAAGTAGAGGAAGAGGGGATGGGGATGAAAAAAGAAATTAAGATGTGTTATGTACATGTACCAACTTCCCACAAGCAGTATAAATATTATGCACTATGAGCATGAAACATGTACTAATCAAAAAAGGAAAAGAAAAGGTGACTCAAGCCCAGATCCCACCCTCACTGAGACCAAATAACTCCAGAGTCTCTGAAGTTGGTGTGGATATTGATATTTTTAAGTTTCCTGGGTAATTGTAAAACAACAGAAAACACAAAAACAATGAAAGAAAGAAATAAGAAACATCTAACAGGTAAGTTGTTACATAAAATATTTCCTTGCTTCATCCTCTCTTTTCTTGGATTTCCCTGCAAAGACACTATTTCTGTGTGTGTCTTTTTGTAGAACAGGCCTTCTTTCTCTCTCTTTCTTCCCCCTCTGCATTCTTTCTTCTCTCATAGAATTGAGCCATTCTCTTTTTTTTTTTTTTTTTTTTTTTTGCTGGTTTCTCTTATACACTTTCCAGGAGTCCAAAGGAAACCATGAGCCTGTGGAGCTGTGTGGGATTTTGTCTTTCTGACTCCGGATTTCAGGCTGTTAGAAAGAGGTAGAGAGGTAGCCACTTGGCAAGGAAAGGGGTGATGACTCCCTAACTCAACCCAAAGCCCACAGATGGTCTCCAAAATGCCACTGCTTCTTTCGAACACAACACCAAAGGGCTCCCCTAAACTTTCAGTTTCTTTCCATCTCTAGAAAGCCAAACATTTACTATCCCAGCACAGAACTCATTTAAGGAGATATTTTCTAAAGTTGACAGAGCAATCTAAAATATGTAGAGAAAAAAAAAGAAAAAGAAATATGTAGAGAGACTTGTCCTACTATGTCCAAAACCTATCTAGTTACAATTCTAGAAAGAGAGAAAATGAGTATATGGACTAGAAGAAAGGATTCTTTACTAGCATATTACAGGGCAGTCAGTAGGTCTGGATTATAGCCTCTCTCACATCAATTTTTCATTTTACCATGTGGGTAAGTTTCTTGGCTTTCCTAGGTCTTGTTTTCCTCATCTGCCATCATATTAGACCAGTGTTTTCAGAATTTGCTTACATATTCTCAAATACTTTACATCACAAAACTGTGCTCCAAATTTGAATTTGTTAGCAGATAAAAGCAGAGCTGTCCTGATCCAAAGGAGTGGGTAACCTGATATTTGGTCATTCTCTAGTCCATCGTCTGTAACTGCAAAGGTGAAAACTGTCTTGGATAAGTTCTCCTCCCATCTATAATTCTATAATTTTAATAAGACTTTTTATGTATTCTAAAATACATCATCAGAGCAAATGTGAACTGAACGTTGGTGTTTGTTTCAGCTGTACAGTAGCTAACATTCTAGTTGATAATTCCCACTCCTAGGTCATAAGTTAGTATTATCCAGCACGGCCACCCACCCTCCAGAGGTCCCTGTTACAACCACTCTGTTATCCAGTCACTTTTTAAATTAGTAGAATAAATGTTGAGAATGAGTAACAGCACTAGCTTATTAATAACATGAAGACTTTTAGGCTTCTCATTGGTGGAATTAAAGTTCTATTGTTTAGCTAAAATGTTTGCCAGTCACTCCCCCAGCCCTGCCTGAAGAAGCCTATGCATATTAGCAGGAGTGGCTCTATATCGTCCTGTTTGCAATTACTATGTCAGGAGGATTTCTGGTTGCTTAATACTGAATTTGAATGACTGTGTCAGTGGAACACTTTATGTGTGTGCTATGGCTTCAATGTATTCCTCAGAATTCATGTGTTGAAAACTTAACCCTCAATGTGACAATGTTAAAAGGTAGGGGCTAGGAACTAGGGAGAGGTGTTCTGGTCCTGAGGGCTACAGATCAATAAGGGATTAAGGTCATTATAGAAAGGGACGTGGGAATGGATCATCTCTGTGGACTTCTGCCTTCTGCCATGTGACAGTGTGATATATGATGAAGTCAGAAAGCCCTCATCATGTGTCAGTGCCTGATGTGGTTCTTCCTTGCCTCCAGAGCTGTGAGAAAATAAATGTCTGCTCTATGTATATTACCCCGTCTGTGTTATTCTGTAATAGTAACATGAAAGGCTTACAATAGAAATTAGTACCAAAGGGGTGGGGTATTGCTGCAATAACTACCTGCTAATGTGGAAGCTGCTTTGGAACTGGGTAACTGGCACTGGCTGGAACACCTTTGAAGCTGATGCTGAAAAAAACATATATTGCTATGAACAGAGCCAGAAGGTAATCTGGTGAGGGATCCACAGAAGGCAATTGTAGGGAAAGTTTGAAACTTCTTATATTATTTAAGTGGTTCTGATCAAAATGTTGTTAGGAATATGAACTGTAAAGGCCATTATAGTTAAGTGTCACAGAAATGAGGAATAAGGTGTCAGAAACTAATGAAAGGGGGTTCCTTTTTGTTATAATTTTGCTATAATTTTATATTAGATATTTTTAATATCTAATTAAAAGATATAATTTTATATGAGATATTTTTTAATTTTTAAATTATTTTTTATACATGCTGAGGCCTGAACCCAGAGCCCTGTACATGTTAAGTACTGAACACATCCCCATGCCCATACTAATTTTTTCTGAGAATTAACAAAATTCTCAGAGCTTCTTAAAAAACAATTTACAAAGAACTTAACCTAAGTCATACCTGTGCCCAGGAGCTTTATGGGAGGCAGAACTGGAAAACAATGAACTAGACATCTGGCTAAAGAAATCTCCCAGCAAAATAGTGAGTGGGGTGCATGTCAATTGCATGTAAAAAATGTGAAAGGAGAGAATTGATTTAAAGGTGAAATTTGTAATCAAAAAAGAAGTAGAAGATAGATTTGGAAAAATCTCCATTCTGTGATGAAAGAATAAAAAAGTGTGTTTAGAAGAGAAAACCAAAAGCCTGGCCTAGCTACTCTTTGATAAAGAGATCAGTATGACTAGGAGAAAGACAGGTGCTGCTCCTGAAAACAGAAGGAGAATGAACCTGCAGGCATTTTAGAGATTTCTGAGGACACCCCACCTATCACAAGACCAGAGTGTCAATGCCTGGAGGGAGGAAGGTTTCAGAAGAGTCAGAGAATATTGAGGTCTCATAGACCATTTCCCAGGCCTGCTTAGGTCTCTGCTTCTGCAATTCCAGGGCAGTTCCCTTCAGTGGATCAGAGGTGATCAGGAGGAACCAGGTTCAGTTCAAGCTGCAGAGGGTCTATGATAGTGTCCAAAGGGTGCTCATTCTGCAGGCACACAGACTGCACAAGCTGTGGAGGTATGGCTGCCTCCATCTCAATTTCAAAGAATGTTATAGAGACCCAGGGTAAGAGTAGAGCTGCTGCAGAGTCCCCACCAGGGCAGTGCTTAATGGTACCAGAGGGCAGGGGCAACTCTGGGACCACAGAACTGTAGAACCACCAGCATGCAAGGATGGCTTGAGAAATCTATAGGCACTGCCTCCCATCTATGGCAGGTGCTTTCTGGATAGAGCATAGCAAAATCACGTGGCAGAGTTGCCTGAGGCTTTGGAGGCCCAAGCCCTGCTCCGATGTGTCTGGAAGGCAGGTTGTGAAACAAAGATCATTCTCAAGCCTATGGATTTAGTGTTGTTTCTCCTGATGGATTTTAGACTTGCTCGGGACTCCTTACTCCTTCCTCTTGCCTATTTGTTCTTTTTGAAATAGAAATGCCTGCCCTATTCCTGCCCCATTATTATATTTTGGAAGCACATAGTTGTTTTGATTTTACAGGGTCAAAGTTGGAGGGGAATTTACCTCAGGGTGAATTATGTTTTTTAAAGTTGATGCTGGAATGAATTGGTAATCTTGGGGGTATTGGGATGGAATTAATATGTTCTGCATGTGAGAAGGATGTAAAATTTGGGAACCAGGGGTGGAAAGCTATGATTTAAATGTGTCCTCTAGACTTAATGTGTTGGAAATGTAATCCCCAGTGTGACAATTTGGGTAGGTAGGGCCCTCAAGGAAAGTGTTTGGTTCATGAGGACTTTGGACTCATGGAAGGGTTAATGTCATTATTCTAAAAATCTTGTGGAAAAGAGTCTTTTTCTCTTATACGCTTGCTCTTCCACTTTCTGATGTGTGGTGATGCAGGACAACTGCCCTTGCCCAACACCAGTGGTTTGATCAGTGACTTCCCAGCCTCCAGAACTGTAAGAAAAAAAGTTCTGTTCTTTATAAATTACCCAGTCTGTGATGTTCTGTTACAGAAACATAAACAGAGTTTCATTTTTTGTTTGTTTTGTTTTTAGGGAAGGCAGCATCCAGAACAGGTTTATAAACTTTTCTCCTCATTTTAAGTAAGTGTCTAGAAACCAAATATTCACATGCAACACTCATTTTTTTTTTCTTTCTTCTTATTTTTTTTTTTTTTGGTACCAGAGATCGAATTCGGGTCCTTGTGCTTGCACAGCAGGTGGCGAAACCACTGAGCTAAATCCCCAGCCCATTATTTTCTTTCTGAGTGGGTAATGCTTACTAACCTGATGTACAACATTGGCTGCTACTATAAACAACCTGAGTTATGGATGACCACATTGGCTAGATCCATCTATTAGACCAGTCCTGTGAAAGACTTGTACATTTTCAAAATGTTTCTACACCTTTGTTGATTTTCTTCCTAGATTGAAGCTAATTCTAAGGACAGATGATTCATTTTACTTAAAGGTGAGGGAGAAAATGCTATTTTTCTTTGTCATCTTTTTTCTTATGGGAAAAAGAAATTGTATAAGGAATTAAGAGGGGAAGGAGGAGGGGAAATAAGTAGAATAAGGGTATACCATGTAGGAGAACCTGATAACCTCAGTGGACATAAACATTATATGTCATAAACATGAGCTAAGATTAATAATAGCATCAAGAATGAAAATAGACAGAGAGGAATTAGAGGAGGAAGGAGGGAGGAGGAGGGAAAGGAAAGGGATTAAAAAAATAAACAAGCTGTATTATGTACATGTACATATTGCCTAAGATAATTGTAAATTGCATGTACTGCAAATGTGTTAATAAAAATAGCAAAATTAATTTTAAAAATCATTACTTATCTCTCCCTTTTCTCTGACCTGCTCATCTGGACATCTTGAAGTACACTTATAAATAGACAACAAATAGATCAGATACCTGTGTTGAGAAATTTTAATTAACAAGCAAGTCCCAAATCCTGCTAATTCAGCACTGTACTTTATTTAGACAACTGTTATTTTCTTTGTTGCGTGATTCTGTGTATTGAATTTATTTTCAACCCCTAGCCTGTGTTCAAGTTTTCTGATAGTTTTAAGATACAAAGCAAAAGAAAAACAAAAAAACAAAACAAAACAAAGTTCATTTGTGCTGATGGCACCTATTCCTCTCTTAAGTTATTTATTTACCTTCTGGAGTGCACCTCCTTAGTATTAGTGATCTACTAATTCTATTCTGGGCTGATTTTAGAAAACCAAGCACAATGTATCTGCTGCCTCATCATCCAGGAAGTGCCCCAAACTTCTTCAAAAAACACTTTGAAAACTGTGTTAACAGAGAAGTTATTGTGACGAAACAGAGTAAAAAGGGTAAAACTTCCTTCTTCTCTCAGTTCTTAAAACTCAAAAGCACAAACAAGTGAGAAGCCTTGTACAGAGATGCAAGTAACATGGTAGGGCATCCAAAGATAATCTCCTCTTGGGGGTTGAGGGAGGAGGGCTCCTGTGATCCTCTCCTTGATAGGGGATCTGAGGTTTGCTTTCTTTCATAATCCTGTTCTCAGGGGAGCTGTGTAAGCCAGTCCACCTATGAGCATTAGGCACAAGCTGCCTGCTTTAGCATCAGCGGTACCCCCAACCCCCAACAAGCTGGTCTTACTCTGGATGTCTGCAAAAGTATTGAGGCCCCCACCAAATGACTTCTGAGCCAAAGTTTTACTTCTACTGCTTAAGGTTATGATTACTATGCAATTATTTCTAGGGCAGGAAGAAAAATGGTAGAAGGAACTAATGTTTAAATCTATTCCAAGCCTATTAGAATTTATATTGCTACTTATTTAATTCTCATTGGTCCTTAAGCAGGTACTATATCCCTTCTAGAGTGGAATAATTGAGTCATAAGGAGACTCACTAAAGGGTGGCTCAAGGATTTTAAATCCAAACTTCTCTGATTCCAGGATTGATGATACTAAGGAGGTATACACATAAGCTTAGATTCATTCTTAGATTCATTTGGAGATAAGTTAGCAGTACTGAAGACTTCAAAGAGTGTGAAAAATAGGTTGATATCTGACAAAGGTGGTATCTACAGTAGCTGTGAAGACTGCTCAGTGCTTTGCAATGCTGGTACTGAGCACAGATACAGCTTTCTACCTTGCAGGCCTCTCACCTGCTATCTTACCATTGCCTGATCCACAGAATGATGCTCTGAGGGAAAAACATCACAGGAACCAATGGTGAAAACCCTTTTCATTATGTGAAAACAACAGCACCAAGCAAGAGCCTCTCCTTCCTAATGTCTCCCAAGCAACCTCAGTGATAAGTAGATAGTAAATTAGGCATGAAGTTGTGATAGAATAAACAGCTTACAGCCTGCCAGTGTGTAGCTGGATTTTGGCAGCTCTACCAACTAAACATTTTAAGATTTGGAGACCAGAAAGGTGTCAAGAGAGACTTGGAAATTGCTTCCTCTGTTTACACGTGTGTCACTCTTTAGTCATGTTTTAAAGTTTGGAATAAAAGATGTAATTGGCCTCCTCTGTGGAAAGAAACTTGGACTTGAAGGAGAAGATCAGGTTGAGAGTCACAGCCCCGTGACCTGTTAGCATTGCCATTTTCAAGAAGTGGCAAAAGAGGAAGAAGGAGGAGGAGGAAGAGAAGTAGGAGGAAGGAGGAGGAGGAAGAAGAAGGGGTGGAGTGAGGAGAAAGAAGAGGAGGAGGAAAGGGGAGAAAAAGAAGAAAAGCAGAGTCAAATCTGGGTGTCATCACTTCTAAGCGCTGTGGCCTTAGAAAATTTTACCTAATCTCTTAGATCCTCCATCTCTGCTCATTGTGAGATAATTAGGCTCTAAGGAGATAAAGAGAACACAGTAGTCAGTATTGGTACTCTAAGCCTCAATTTCCTTCTGTGCAATATTAGTCATAATAATCAGAATATGCAGCTGAAATGTACCATAAATGCTAACTTGAGTTATTCTCTCTAGTTCTGCTATCCTATGAAATCACGGTCTAGCCAAACTTTCAGGATTAAACAGTGCTCTAGAGAGGTACTGAAGGTCATTCCTATGGGACCAGATGTGGAAGCAAATTGGGCCTGGGAGAATGACCATGGATTACAGCCCCCTTAACCTGAATCTAAAAGACCTTCAGATAAAGGCCTTCGTAATCAGTTTATGCATAAAAATAACAGTACTGTATATGATTTTCCTCTAACCCCCTATCAAATCAGTCTTACAATTCACCATGAACCACTGAAGAAGGAAGCACAGCATAGTGAGCTCAGTTTATAGCTATCTGTTCTCCTCACTTGCCCTGTATATGCTCTGCAATTTAAGAAGAATAACAGCTCCTGGCAGCATGTTCAAATTCATTTTAAGAGGACGATAAGCAGCATAGAGGCCAATATTGAAGAGCCAGGATTGAGGTTGAGACTGGCTGTGTCTCTGTGTGCCTGGCAGCTAAAGATACAGGCAGAGAAAACAGAAACATCCCAGGCTAGACAGCTTTCCAGTAGCCACGGAGTCTGCACCAGTATAGATCCTGCAATCCATTTCAAAACACAAGTACAAATGACAGTTTTTAATACTTGAATAAGAATTACCAAATGTGTCACCCTCTCTGCATCTTGGTGGGAAAACACAAGTGTGAAGAAAACTTTTGCTTCCTTACCATGAAGAGTGCAGCTCTGAAAATTGAACGCTAGAAATCACCTAAATTTGACCTTAAAACGGATCAGCAGTAATGAGAAAGAAGAAGCATGGAGAGCAGTTTAAATGACTTCATTGCCCACTGACACCCCCAGAGCAGAGGTAGGGAGACCCAACATAGTTGTGCTTTTGGATAACTGAGGCTCACCTGCAAAATATGCCTGGGGTGTGAAGTTCAAGTGAATCACCCATTGAACAGGGCTCAGGATGCCAGGATGGGCAAGGTGCTTTCAAGCATATTCTTGCATTTTCACTGGTGCCTAGAGGAAACCCTAACAGAGTCAGGGAGGACATTGTAGATCTAGGAGGAATGAATTCACCATGTAAAGAGAAGTTGGAAGTGGTGACTCAAGTCTGTAATCCAAGGATTCTGTGAGGCTGAGGCAAGCAGGAGGATTGGAAGTTCAAGCACAGCCTGGGTAACTAGTGACTTGTTGAAAATGAGTCTCAAAAAAATGACTAGAGAAAGTGTGAAGACTCTAAATTCAATCCCAAGTAAAATAAACAAACAAACAAATACATAAATAGAGTGGTTTGGAGAAGATTAGATTTGATGCCAGATTAAGAATTTGTGCTTTAGGGGCTGGAGATTTAACTCAGTGGTTCTGGCGCCTGCCTTGCAAGGGCAAGGTCCTGAGTTTGATCCCCGGTACCAAAAAAAAAAAAAGAATTTGTGTTTTATCTTAATGAGGAGCCTCTAAAGACTTTTGGTATATTAATTGGAGTGAAGAAAGGAGATTGATTCAGCCCTGGCATATAAAACTCTTTAGAAAGAACAGGCTGAGGTTAGGAAAGACTGGTTAGGAAAGAGTTTTGGTACTATAGTCTTAAGGACTGAGTGAACCTTCTTGGGTAGAAAGGAAAATGGAGAGATACTCCTGAATAAGCTAGGGAGGAGTTTCCTGTTTTAGTTTGTCTTTTTTTTGTTTTTCAGATAAGAGACAACAGGCACTAGCAGATGAGGCTGGGGCTCTGCCTCTTTAGTAGAACAAGCAACAAGATGATAGATTTCATAGTCCCCTGAGGAAGCCGACTTCAGGCCAAGAAGAACAGGACTTTCAGCAACAGAGCAGGATTTCAGGTCACTTTTGGTAGATAGAAGCCTAGAGAGGCCATCGGTTCTGCTACTACAGGCTGCTCTTGGGTCAGCAAACACTCCTGCCCTGGACCATTCCATCCTGCCTGATGATTCCTGGAGAACCCAGAGAGTTAAGTCCCTCCATTCCTCATAAATCCTAACTCCACTTCTAGAAAGATCTAGTTCCACACAAGCCACCACCTTGGCTTACAGACTTCTTCCAGATTTTCTCCTTTTCATTGTGTTTTACCACTTCTGGAAACCCCAGTCTTGAGAGATAACAGCAACTGAACTCTCACCAGTACTCAGTGAATTTGTACTGTTAACACAGGCAAGGGAATTTATATTCATTTTGCATTTCTATAATTGGTGAGAACACATAAAGACCTTTTAATGTCTGTGGAAGAAAGCAAATGAATTTCAGGTGAACATTTAAGTTTTTACCATGTAACTTCCTCATATGAAAAAATAAAGTATGAATTTGTAGCTAAAACATTCACTAATAAAAAAACCCCAGCAATATGAGGAGAAAGAAAGTATTTAGCATGATTTCCTGTTCATGGCAAGAGAAATGGCACCCATTGTTATTGTGATTTAGGGACACTATGAAATGCAAAAAAAGGTCCAACCTTCTGTTAGACATATAAGACAAGAGCTTATGAGAGAATTTGGGCTTGAAATGGTTATTTGAAAGGCATTCATATGAAGGGGATGCAAAATTAAGAATGAAGATGTCCAAGCTCCAGTTAAAATTGCACCTGTTTTTAAGAAAGTCAAGGTCTTGCATTTAACTCTTAGGGAGTCAGAGGAAGTGAAGCAAGTAAGTGGAGGTGAAGGAGAGGAGAGAACAGAGGGAGAAAATGTTAGAGAGGCAGAAAGCAAGGCAGAAAAGTGAAGTCCAAAGCCTTGATGGTTGAGAAGAGAAGGGTTCACAGAGAATAGTTCTACGATGATACCACATGCTTTAAGTCACCTCTTTAAATGGCAGGCACTGTGAGCTACGGTCTGGCATGCAAAATTAGTGAATCCAAACCTCCTAACCCGCAAGACTTCTGCTATTGCTTAATCTTGTGTTTCCTGGGCCCTACATCTGCAACCCTAAAATGTGCAGTATTTATTTAGCATTAGACCAGATTCTAAGGATGCTTTTTCTGGAACTATTTTGTGACCACAGAATTGAAAAGGGTTTCATGATGAATTGCTAGCCCTGTACCCAGGTCAGCCCATCATTCTTTCCACTTAAAGCCACTGGTAATATGGCTACAAGAGGTATTTTGCCCATTTTTAAAAAGCCATTTTCTACATTTTAACTTTCCAACCAAGAAAATATGTTGGGAGTGTCATAATTGTTTTTCTCTTTGGAACTTTAGGAAAGACTGTTTTTATGATAGAAATAACGTTTCTTTAATGTTTTTCTCTTTTTAATCACCAATGACTGCCATACCAAACCACAGACTTGGCTCATTACATTTCCAATCCTAGTGTGTGTTGTTCGACTGCCCAAAATATTTCTGAGGAGGTTTATCTCAGAAGCTAGTCAGATGACACACTAAAAAAATGAAAGTGGAGTTAAATGCATTGATTCATGTAAAACATTTAGAATAGAGTCTGGTGCCCAGTAAGCATATGTAAGTGCTGGTTATGATTACTATGGTATTTTTCCAGGACGCTATAGCACCAGAGTCTTGGATGAAGAAAAAAAAAAGGCCATTTATCCTTATGATAGGATATGTGTTTCCTAAGGACCCAAAACAAGTGGCCATCAGAGTTTAGAAGACTTCCAAGAAGCTGTTAAAAAGTGACTGTATCATGGATGATAGGCTAAGTATGTCAAGAGATTCACCAGTTGGAAGCTGGATGAGCTTGCTTACAAAATGTTTCATGTAATGGAAGATAGAAGTGACTAAAATCTGACCATAGAATCCATGTACTTTGAAACTGGTCCAACAGTAATTGAAATACGAGTGCTTGGAATTAGCAAAGAATGAAAATACTAGCATCCTGAAGAGAGCACGGTGTTTAGGCATTTGGAAATTGTCAAGAATGTGGAAAGAGATAAATGAGTTCCTAATTGGGAACATTATTTTTCTTTCCACTTAGTTGCTTTAGAGTTCTCAGGTATTAGGACAATGTGATTAGAACATTTATGAATAAATGATCTGGTCTCTGTAGATCTGTCAGTAAACATTTGAACACTTACTTGTATAAGCATTTGCTCTGAGAACCAGCAAAATTACTGTGATAAAAACTTTTTTGTGTTAACCATAAGCTTCTATATCATTCAGGTTCTTGTCAAAGATAAAAATAATGTTATGGCATACCAGATAAAGAGGAATAGAGGTCATTCTCTCCAAATTTACATGCTAATGATGTCCAGTCTAACCAATGACAGAATATGTTTAAGAGTCTTGGCAGAGAACTGGGAAGATCAGAAAAATGTGCGGTAAGATCAAGGAAACAATACGTGGGATTTTCAGGTGATAGTGGAACCTCCCTATAGACTTATTGTAGACCAGGGCATGAGTTATACCCTAAAAATTATGGTAAGGAGAAAATAACTACAGCCTTCAGCCAACCTAGCCCACCTTCTACCTGAAACTCCAGTAGCCTCAAAAAGTCTATTTTCCAGACTGCAATTCTGCAAAAGAAATAGCCAGGTCTGGTGAGGGATGATCATAGCTCAACTCCTTGGGAAAACTAGACCTTCATTGTCCCTATCAGTCATCAGAAAAGACAGGATTTTGTTTTAATGTGGATTGTGGACATATTTTCATATCTGCCAGATATAGAGGTGGAAAATACCCAAAGATACTCTGGGGTAAGACAAAGAACACAGTATTTAATAAGGAATAATATTCATGTCCAGAATTTGGAAGGTGAGTGTACAAAAGTAGGTCAGGACTTAATTAAAGAAATAGAGGACCCTGAAAACTTAGATATCAAAGCTCAGAATTTCTCCTGTTGGCATGGGAAGTGAGTGAAAGATTTGTGTGCTTGAGGGAGAATAAAATACTGAAAGGTGCGTTTCAGAGAGACTATTCCTCCAGTTGGTAGTGATTTGGTGGGTTGCAGCAGGTAAGAAGACTCAAGGCCACATGTCCCCATTTGCTTTTCAGGAAAAAACATGTGGATGTGACTGTCAGGGCTTAGATTTGCTGGTACCATGAGGCTGGAAACAGGAGACCTTCTTAGATCAAAATTATATGGGTTCCCTTTTATATTTTTTCATTTTTTATTATGAATAAGATTCACCTAGACATAGTAACATAGAATTTAGTAGAATGGTCTGCCGAGTATATAATGTGCAACTTCAACCATCATCAGTATTTCCTCAATCTTCTTTCATTTGTCTCCCTTTCCAGTGCCTCCTGTTTTTAAATGTGCTTGACTTTTTTTTGAAATAATTTGAGACTTGTGGAAAAATTACATAAACAATATCCAAAATTCCTGTACCCCTTTCAACCAGATTCTCTAAATGTCAACCTCCAAAAAAAATTTTAGTGATCCCACTTTAGTAGATAACAGATGATTTGCAAATAATCTTTGTACATGTTTATGAGACACAAGGTGATATTTTGATTTATGTAGTCATTTTGGTAATGATCAGTTAAGAGCAATTAGTATATCTGTCATCTAAAATTTTTATTACTTCTTTATTTCAGTACATTGAAATTTCTCTCTTCTAACTACTTTGAGATATCTAATAATGTCTATTCTTTTAACAAATTTTAAGTGAACAGTACGTTATTGTTGAGTATATGTACAATGTACAGATTTCTAGACCTTAAAATTTTGTGACACTTTGATATTCTGTCTGTGTCTCTGTCTCTGACTACCTCAAGCCCCAGGTCTGTTTCTCTCTCACACATATTGGTGATCAAATGGCCTCAGATTCAGTGGAAGTCCTTGAAAGCTGGCTTTTAGGCCCTTCTCATATTTCCTGCTGATTTTTGATCCCTTCCTTCTTTCTGACACATCACAAAGCTTTAGGCACATGTTGTAGTTGGGGTGTCACAAAAGCCTGAGAACAGACATTTCTCCATAAACTCCCCAGTTCCTTGTACTGAGGAGTGATATTTAGAAATGAAAATATGGGCATTAGATTTGCTTTATTATTTTTGTTGGAGCCTTCTCAACAGACATTTCTAGACAAAAACTATATATATAAAAACTATATATACGTCTATATCCATAGCTATATGTAAATCTATTTCTATATATAAAATCATGAGACCTTAGATTCCAATCCAGTACTACAGGGTTTCTTCCAGCTTTACTCCTTTCATAATTGGAATTTTCTTTGCTGACTGAGAACATGACTCATAATTCACAGTTCAGCTAAAATTACACTTTCTATGAATTATCAATAGGACTTTATTGAATAATCCAGAATGGCTAGACTTAACTCCAATGTAGAAGGAGAAGGAGGAGAAGGAGAAGGAGAAGGAGAAGGAGAAGGAGAAGGAGAAGGAGAGGAAGAGGAAGAGGAAGAGGAGGAGGAGGAAGAGGACAAGGACGATGACGAGGATAAGAAAGAAACAACAATTTGATGTATGCATTCTTCTACATGTCTAAACCCAAAGGCAAACACAGTGAGGTCTTCAGGGCAGTTAAGGACTAGTAACCTCACATCTGTCCTTGGATGGGAGTTTATTTTCTCAGACTAAGTTCAAGCTTGGCATTCCAGCCGCTCACCCTTCCACTGCCCAGGGATGTGGAGAAGGCTGCCACCAGCCACTAATGGAGAAAGCAGCTGGGCCTAGAGTGGGAGAAACCACCATCTCCATCCCCAGTGCTCTCCCCCTTCCATAAACACAATCTGTACAGAGTCCGTCCACAAAGGTGGGAAAAGAACCCCTTTGTTCCAAGGAAATCCTGTTGGGAGTATGAAAATCTCCCTATAAGCAAATGAAGTTTTCATTTAAATGATGATTGCAAGAACATCAATTCAAGATTTATTATTACAATTATTTGGGAGTTGTTGTCTGTGGGGATTTATCCAGTTTCCTGAGCAGCTGAGGGAGTGAGGAGGCATCCAGTGCATCCCAGCAGGAAGATTGCTGGCAGAGTCTTCCTTCAATTGATTAAATATATGATTTTCAAGCACACTCTGTGAGTCGCACACCATTTTGCTCTTGAACTATAGATAGATATGGGTCAGGGATTTCAAAGTCTACAATGTTGGCACCATGAACAAAACAAGGACCTCTTTCTCTTAGGGGTCAAACTTTGTCTGTTGACTTTAAAGGAAGCACCTGATATGCTTTGGTTACAGTGATGCTTAGTAGCTTTTGCTGATCCCTGCCCCATCTCCCTGACCCAACTCATGGTACTGTGTTCCACCATCAGTACTTCCTTTACTTCCTGCCTAATGATTTTGTGTTGTGAATTTCATGTTAAAATATAGCTTGCTTGTTTTCTCTCTCTCTCTCTCTCTCTCTCTCTCTCTCTCTCTCTCTCTCTCTCTCTCTCTCTCTCTCTTATTTATTTTTTTCCTATATTGTATTGGGGATTGAACCCAGGGCCTTCACTCTGAACCACAACCTCAGCCATGTTTTATTCTCAGACAAGATTTTGGCCAGATATTCATCTTAAATAATTTTGGCAGATGACATACTAATGGTATTATTTAGCAGTTAGTTTAGTAAAAACTCTCATAAGAAAAAAGCAAGGGTCAATTGGAAGATGAGGACAAGGGTCCTAGCTAATAGTATTAATTTCATGATTTTCTATCTATAAAAGCTGAAGTAAGCTGAAATAGAAGTTGATACCTCTTAAAATATTTTCCTGTAACCCAAAATATATTTCTGTTCTCTCACTCCATCAGAAGAGAAATATAAATCTAGTCACCTGCTGTGAAACAAGAACAGATTCCAAATTTAAATGGAGGCAATTTCCTCACATAATTTAAAAATGATTGCTTTTTATATCCCTTTGCATTCTCAAAATATTCTGAAATAAATCTGTGTTATTCTGCTTTCATAAGAGAGTAGGAGAGACCATTTAGAAAGGAAGTCTTTCTGCCATAGTGTGTGTTGGTTAGGATTCTTGACTGAGGTGACATACAGCATAGTTAGTTAAGAAAGATACGTTAACTTGCAGAACTGAGATGGATACAGGAGTATGTTGGATTGGAGACCATTCTGAGGAGTTTTGAGGGGTTTCTAAATGTTTTTAAGGAGATGGAATGACTCATGTTTGTATAATGAATAGCTAGAACACTATTCTAATGTAAAGGGTAAGCAGATTTACTTTCCATTTAGTTTCCTAAGATCCGTATTTCTTTTCTGTAATATAGCTCACTGTGAGTGTAAATGTCACTAGGTCTTCTTTAGATTACCTGGGACTAGGGGCTCTGGCACTTTGGCACTTTGGCTACTGCTGGTAGTATGAGGAATACAGTTCTTTATCTTTGAACCAAAAGTTTCATGTCTTCTACTAGCACTCATGAATTTGTGGCAGGTTACTTGATAGCTTGCAAGGAGGGTAACATCTCAGACCCTTCTTATTTCTTGTCAACTGAAAGGAGCAAGGTAAATGTTATTAGAACCAAGTTCTCGAGTTCATTACCTCCAGGGGTTTCTTTCTTTCTATAATTCATCCATTTTTACCTATTTATGTTCATCTTTGGCATATAGACAGCACAGAAAAATGACTTTTGTCAGTGCTCTTTCAACTCAGTAGCTATCTCAGAAAACTGATTGACTTTCTTAGGATTATAGTCTCCTGAATGTATTTATAGAATATTTATACTAATAATATAGAGTATATTTCTACAAATCATGGTCTTGACCACGAACATTTCGTGAATATGTTAAAATCTGAACAAATCAATCCAAATATTTTTTTCAAAACTTTATACTCATTAATAAGTCATCATTTACCTTTCAAATTCATCCACCTTCAAAACCTTCCAATAATAAACAATAGCAGAAACCTGGGGCAAAGTGAATAGATATTTCTAAAATAGCAGTTAAGAAGATAAAAAAATAATTACAAAAATTAAAAGAAAAATAAATAGGGTAAGTCATTTGGAAAGTTGATTGTTTAGCAAGTCAATTTTAGGTGAATCTATCCTTCCCATTCCTGCTCTGACCCTTATTATACTTTTGTCTCTTGTTTAACCCCCTTTTATCTGCATATGTCTATCTCTGTGATAAGCCTTAAGAGAATAGAGACCACTTCATATGTTCCAGTACTTTACAGAGTAAATGCTGGATATCTTATAAAATGTTTTAATGTCCATGAGGAAAAGCTAGCCAGACCTTCTCATGGTACACAAGCTACCTTATAAAGCAGGGGTGCCCAACCCTGGATCATAGGAGTAACTGAGCTACAAAGTAGGAGGTGAGCAGCTATCAAGCAAATGAAACCTCACCTGTATTTTCAGGTGCTCCCCACTGCTCAGAGTACAGCTTGAGCTTTGCTTCCTACCAGAACAGTGGCAGCATTAAATCATCAAAGGAACCTAAGTCCTACTGTAAACTGTGCATATGAGGATGATCTAGCTGTGTGTTCCTTAGGAAAATCTAATGCCTGATGCTCCGAGGTGGAGCTGAAACAATGATGCTGGCATAGGATAGCAGCTGCAAATATAGCTTAGCATTCTGACTGCCCAGAAACTATAATAAACCAATTGCATGCAGACTCATATCAAAACACGATCTATGACTGGCAAGTGACAAGCAACATCTGGTGTAGCTTTAAGTCAGAATGGGACACTTATTTTATTCTGCACATGGCCTGTCTTATTTACCACTCCATCTCCACTTTTTGGTCCAGCACTGCACACTTGTCTCAGTCACAGTTTTTTTTTTCTGTATTGAATTCTTTTATTGGTACATTGTAGGTATACAGCACAGTTACATTTCTCATTGGGAATTGTACCTTTACATGATGCATCTTGGTTCTTATTTTTTCCCCATTCCTAGCCCTCCCTTCATGCCCTCCACCCTTCCCTATTTACAAAGACTTTGTTTCCATTTTTTCCATTTCTCAGCATTTTTCCTTTCCCTTCTT
>NW_004624804.1:6186695-6236707 GCF_000247695.1 Heterocephalus glaber | reverse complement strand
TTTCCCTTTGGGGTTGCTGTAGGTGATCTGGAAGTCTGGTTTTGAGACTTATTTACGTGTTTTTCTCATTTCGACTGGGGCCCGGGGCTGTTAGCACCTGCACGGATTACCTCCTCTGAGCTGGGAGAGGTGGGACAGGGGCCGGGAGCAGCGGTAGGGATGGTGACCCAAAAGCCCTTTCCTGTGGGCTGAGAGCAGCGGGAGGGTTGGTGGCTGGGAAGCCCCTTCCTCTGGGCCAGGAGCAGTGGGATGGCGGCTCAGAAGCCCCTACCTCTGGTCTGGGAGCAGTGGGAGGGTTGGTGGCCCAAAACCCTTTCCTCTGGGCTGGGAGCCGCAGGACTCAGTACCTTGATCTGGTGGTCTGGTGTCCTCTGCATCTTTGTAGTATGGAACTAGGTGGCTACCTGTCTGCAGTGGGGTGATTTGGTGCTTCTGCGTGCCTGGAGACCTCGGTAGGGCGTGGGCAGACCTGCCTGTATGCAGTGGAGTTGTTTGGCATCTTCCGCGTGACTCAGGACCTCCACAGGGCATGGGCAGACCTGCCTGTCTGCACCAGGGTGATTCGGTGTCTTCCCATCAGTCACAGTTTTGATAAGCCACCAAGCAAATCTAGCCAAAATGAGTAAAAATCAAGTGTTTGTGGAAAACTTCTTTGAAATGGAAAGAACACCAAATGATAACAGAAGAAGACTGAAAGATTTCCAACAAAAGATGGCTACATTTAAAAGAAAATAACAAAAGTTCCCCTTAAATTCCCGTTTCATCACAACAGATTCACCTATGTATAGTGTTTGGTAACTGGCTATCCTACAAAGCCATAAGCTCCTCAAAACTGCTTGGACACATGGAGACCAAGCACCTTACATTAAAAAACAAGTCTTTGGAGTTTTTCCAAAGGTAAAACATGAACACAAAGAAGAAAAGCAGTTATCGAAGGGCACTACTTCATTAAATGTTTCTGCATTCCACCCCAACAGCATCATTCTTAGTGGATAACTGCATTGCTAAAGCCAAGAAGCCCTTTGCTACTAGTGAAAAATTGATCCTGTCTGCTGCTAAGGACATTTGAGAGGAGAGGATGTAGTCAAAAAGCTAGCTCATATTCCTCTTTTGGAAAGCACCATAACTAGACAAATTGATGAAATATCAGAGGATACTGAGGCACAATTACTAGAGAGGATTAATGTGTCACTGTGGTCCACAATCCATAGGCACAAATCTACTGGTGTTTGCAACAAGGTGACAATGTTGCTTCTGTACAATCTATTTTTCAGGAGGATTTGCATGAGGCTACGTTATCTGCACATTTTTTTATTTTGCCAACCAACACTACAGTTGAAAAACTATTCAATTCTTTGAAAACTGAATATGTCATATTGTGTCACACACGCACAGATGGAGAAGCTGCCACAACTCCATAACCTCCTGGTTTTTCTACTTGGGTCAAAGGGGTTGCTTCTGAATGTGAGTCTACACACTGTGTTATCCACCTGGAAATGCCATCTAGCTGAAAAATGCCAGTTGATCTTAACAATGTTTGTAGATGTGATTAAAATTAACAACCACAAAGTACATGCCCTTAATTCACATCTATTCCCACGTTCTGTGAAGAGATGGACACAGAACACACATGTCTTCCTTATACACAGAAATGACATGGCTTTCTGAAGGTAAACACTGGCCAGAGTTTTGAGTTAGGAAATCTGGTCCACAGAACTCAAGAAATCACATTCCAGTGACACAGAGTGGACTACAACACTTGCTTGTGTGACATATTCAACCTGCTCAATGAATTCAGTTTGTCCATTTAAGGACAAAGAACAACTATGTTCAAGTAAGCAGATAAAGTGGTTGCCTTCAAGCCAAATTGGAATTATGGGAGTGGTGAGTGAACCTTGTGATTTTTGACATGTTTCAAACATCAGCAGAGCTTTAGAAAGAGACTGAGCCCAAGGCTTTCTTTCTCCCAACTGACACATGATCACCGATCTCAGGTTTCAAAGAGTTTGAACATTACTGCCCAATCACAGAAGACCCCCAAAGTGAGAAGAATTGGACCCATAACTCATTTGTGAATAGACCAGGTGAATTCACTTTGTCCATGCTGAAAGCTCAATTGCTTGAGATTACAAATTATAGTGGCCTTAAAAGATGTTTGAGGGCACTTCAGATTGCCATGTATTGGGGATTAAAGTCAAGGCAAAATATCCTGAGGCGTTTCCAACATCCTTTCTTTGTGAGGCAGTAACAGAAACCAAACCAAGTTGACAGAGGAGACTGGACATAAGCAACACACTTCAGATGTCACTGTCTCCGTCACCTCCAGATAGAACCATCTAGTTACAGGAAAACAAGCTTAGGGCTCCCACTGATCCTGCTTTATGGTGAGCTGTAGAATTATTTCTTAAAGTATTACAATGTAATAATAATAATAATAGAAATAAAGTGCACAAGAATTATAATGTGCTTGAGTCATCTTGATATCATGCCCCACCCCCAGGTCCTAGGAAAAATTGTCTTTCACAAAACTGGCCCTTGATCCCAAAATGGTTACAAAACACTATTATAAAGGAATATTTAAGACAAATAATTCTCATTTTTGATATATACTGTTCCAAACAATTCTTTTCCTATAGTTTTAAAAAGAATTGTATATTCTAAATACTGGAATTAAATTATTTTTTTCTATTCATTAATTTTGAATTTCTAAAAAACTACTCAAAATACAACTCATGTTGACCAATCAGAATAAAGTTTGTGATTACATTCTTGTTTAAGGTCTTAGTAAAATAAGGAATTTAGCCTCTGTTTGGAAACACTTACCTTTGCTCATGTACTTCCTCTTGCCAAGGTTTTCCACAAATTGTTTACTTCAAATACCAAAATTTTTTATTTGTTTAATTTTGTTTAATCTGGTTTGTTTGATTTATTTAATTTTGGCAATTTTTTTTAAAGGATGGATTTACCTTGGTGTTTTTATTTGATCCTTCATCCTTATTGGTGGCTTTTTATCTTTTCTAAGAGGGAAGAAAGGCCAAGGTTCTAAACTGAAGCCTCAAGACAGAGATACAGGAGCCAATCTGGCTTCCGTAGGGCAATGAGTCAAGGTATAGTCAGTGATTCCTGGGGGGCCCAAGGCCACTGGCAAGGCAGCCCAGTGAAAGTGCTTTGGCCTCTGGAGCAAGTAGGGCCAGCCAAATGGACAACAATGGATTGATTTTATGGGTCTTAGTCTGTTTTTCTTTAGTGGAGATCTTCAAGTTTATAAATATGTATATATTTATTTCCCTTAAATCTGTTTTCAAATGGTAAGACCACCGGTGATGATTTTATAAACCATCATGGAGCCAGTTAGAGGGGCCCCAGGCACTGTCTGTCCACCATCTAAATTGTCTCCTTATTGCTATGAGTACCAGGCTTGCCTGTAAATCTCTATAAGTGACTGCAATGTAATTTTTTCTGGGACTGTCTGCATCTGCCATATTAAGACCAAAGGGGTCACAGTTTGCTTTGTTGGCTTTGTAGATAAAAGCTTCTGGGCACTTGGGTAACACCTATCCTCCCCTCAAACCACCTTTCCCTCACAATAGAAAGTCTAGCCTGTGGGTTAGTGCAGGGTCTGACTCTCTGACACAAATATCTAAAATACGGCCATGATGACCCACTTGTTCATGAAAATATTCTGACCATTGTTTCTTACCGACAGAAAATAAAATTCTGTAGGGGTTACATAGTTTCTTTTATTGCTACATAGTTCTTTTTATTGTCCAGGAAATCATTTTGTCTGATCTTTGCAAGTTTACACTTAGAAGCCTTACTGATTTATGAGAAGTTTAGATTCAGAAGGCCAGTGAAAAATGGATATGTTTTCAGCAACATAATCAGTTATTTGGAATATGTTCCTGGGACTCAAACTAGATGTTTTATTCTGGAATAAATACATTACTTTCTGAGAGTCCCAGCTTTGTGATTGTTCTTGATCAAAGGTAGAGACTTTACACTGTAACAGCACAATAGGAATTTGTTAACAAATATGAAATATGTCAACTGCTATACCCATATTAGAGAAAATCATGCTTCCTAAAGTATGAAAAAATAAGGCAGAGGTTTTGGAAAGTGAAATACCAAAAAACACCTAGTTAGGAAAATACATTCACTAAGGAGAAGAAACTTAAAGAAAAAAAAATAGAACAATTAAGTAGTTATGATCAATTATAACCAAGGATTTTTAAACATTCAGTTAGTTAAATAAATAAAAACTAAAAACTAAAAAGCTTATCAACTGAAGGTAGATAATCAAGGATGAGCCGAACAACAATAATCAGACAGTTGAAGGAATGAGCCCCATAGAGAAAATTATATGTGGTATTGCTCCTACCTTTTAGGAGTGTACATAGAATTCATGCATTAACTTCTCCACCGATGAATATTCTTTGTTAACAATACAGACAAGAAAAAATTTTGGACAGATAATTTAAGAGTCAGTATGCTTAGTTACTACTTAATATGTTATTAGGAGAAAGTAGGTAGTTTGGAATGGATCTTTGTTTTTCTTTGTGAGTCTGAGCTAAACTTTGATGAGATCTTAATATTTTTATATCTGTGTGGCTTTTAGAAAGTGACAGAGAATTTTTTTTGAAATGTAGAGGTTGTTTCTTCCCTAATATGGATTATGATATTACATATACAAGGGAAGAAAATGTGCAAAGAATTCTCATCTCATCTGATTGGACAGTCTTGTTCCATATGATGCATAATCCCAGGTCAGCAAGATCAATATATAGAATATATACCAATTAAAATTTACTTGCTCCTTAAATTTCTCATTTCCATTCTTCTCTCCTTTTTTTCCCTGAAGCCAAATTTCCTCGGTATAATCTTAATTACTGTTCCCAGAGAGCATTTAATTATCCAGTTATCATGCTTTTAAGCAGCACTCTTGGGGTAAGGAAGGGTTGACACTGATGGGAAGCCAAGGGAAAGACTGGAAACTCCACAGTATTTTCCTCTAAAGGTTAAAAAGTCTTTACTTCCTTGGTGGACTTAAATTCTCGGATGATATCTACATTTAAGAGAGTTGTTGAAGTGCAATGGGTGAAATGACCCATTTCTTTCTAAGCAAAGACCCTGGGCCCATACAGTGACAGAGAGATGAAGCAGTGTTGAAACCAGCAGAGGATGGGGAGGACCATTTCCATAGGGTCCTGTGCAGGAACCTTTTCCTTTTGTTTTCTCCTGAAGACATGCCATCCTGACATCTGCCTGGCTTGCTTTGCAGAGACAGAACTATCCAAATAGCATCACCCTACTGGGCCAATTCAGCCTTCTCCAGTGGAAATTTAAGAGCCAGTGACCTTATTTTCTTATAGAAAGTGAAGACCTAAAAGTTGGAGGTAAACCCAGGCCCTGGGTGTTTTTTCAGAGGCAGCCTCCTCCAGGTACCCTTCACACTTGCATAGCACTGCCTTGTCCAGTTTGCAGAACAGGAAGCCAAGCTCAACATGCACACTGGGCAGAGAAACCAGGCAGGGGAGCAGACAAGCCGGGTGAGGTGTCTTAACGCCAGGGCACACATGGCACTCTTTGCTGTCCAAGGAGGTGTGACACTGCTTACCAGGGACCGTGGCTCTGCAGCCTGGCTCCCTACGCCCTGTCTGGTCTGTGAAACTTGATCTAAATCACAGGAGGCAAAAACATATTACTGTGACCACAATTCACATTCCGTAGGAGGAGACAGGATTAGAACATTTCTATTCTTGCCCAGTGCTGCTAAATTTAAAGTCAATTTAACTCTTCACTGGAGTGTTCCTTCAAAGAGCCAAAAGCAAGCATTTTTTTGGTTGATGTTGGTGGCACAATGCTGTAAATATTTTTTGTCTGTTTTTGTTTTTTTTAAATACTGTCTCTCTGTGTAGCTTAGGCTGGCCTTGAACTCACTTTGTAGCCCAGGCTGGCTTCCAACTCATGGCAATCATCCTGCCTCAGCCTCCTGAATTCTGGGGTTACAATCATGCACCACCATCCCTGTCTAATGCTCTAAATATTGTCATGAGCTGTGGTGTTGTGTAAAGGAAGATGAACAGTTATCTGTCTAGGATTCAGCAAAAATCCTAAACTCACAGCCAAGGATGATAGTGAACACCTCCATTTATGACTCTACTCATATGCTCATTCTATTGAAACAAGCATTTACTAAGCTCATATTATATGCAGAACATAAATGTGAGGCATGATCCCGTCCTTTGAGATGTGGACAGTCTAATGAGGGTGACAGGCACACACACAAACGATCGTAGCAATTCACTGAGTAAATCTGGTGTACTGATACCCTCCCTTTCATGCCTGCACCTTCCTTCGCTAATCTCAAGTCTAGATTCCTTCATTTCCTTTGACTTACAGACCTTCCTTATTATGTGAAAGGTTGCTTCAGGACCCGTCTAGCCTTCCCCGCTTCAGGAATTCCACTTAGCAAGTGGGACCCTGAAAGCATTTCCCAGCAAACTTTAGGATTGCTTTCTTTATTGGCCTTCTTCTCCAGACTTCAATCCCCACCTGGCTTCCCTTTGCCCTTTTATAACCAGCCTCATTCTGTGTCAAATAGTTGCTTATTTTATGTTTCATTTCATAAGGACATCACTGTCTTGACTAGGTGCCCAGCCTCCTTATACCTCGTGGGATTTTTAATAACTTTTATGGGCCATCAGGCTGCTGGGGACTTATTTCCATGGACCTCGTCAGATCTCCATGACAGGGGCTTTTGCAGAAATCACCTTTTCTTCTACTCAACATTTGATCACGAAGAGCAGCATGGGTAGGAGTAGTAGCATTTAAGGTTTGTGTTTTAATTAATTTTTATTTCTGCTGGTCCACCAGTCTAAGGGAATTAAAATCTAAGAGTTATTTTTCTACCCTTGAAATATTATGCCTTCTCCTCCTCCCCTGCCCCTCCCTTCCCCAACCCATCCTCCTCCCCTTCCCCCTTTTGATAGAGGGTCTCCTTACATCACTATGTTGCCCAGACGGGATTGACCATGCCATCCTCCTGCCTCAGCCTCCAATAATGCTGAGATTAAAGGAGTGCTCCACCACACTGGCTCCAATACTAAACTTTCTTATTTTACATAGGTGAAGAGGCCAGACTTTGAGTCTAAGTAATATCTTTGAATGTACTACTACTTCCTTGTACCTAAATAATCAGCATCATGTAATGAAGGAAAGGAGGGGTCCTATTCATGCCCTCCTCCCTCCACCCTTACCATGCCTGACTGAGGGGAGACTGGTCCCATTTCCTGCCTAGGACATCTTGTGCCTCACCCTTTCACCGCCATGAATGGCTAATGTTTGTTTGCGGTGAAGTATAACTGGTCACGCAGTATTTAAAGCCTCTGCTCACTTCTATACCCGAGTCCTTCTCTCTCCAAAGAAAACAAGGGCAAGTTGTTAGAAAAAAGGGATGAGATTGAAGAATTAGAGTTAAGATTGAGGCTTGGGGAGAGCAACAGGTTGTGGAAACTTGAGAAATGATCTTTTAGAATAGAATCCTAGAATGGGCTAAATATTATTCTCAAAGAAAAAAAAAACCCATAAAGGAAAGAATGTGAGTTACTTGGAGTTGTCAGCAAGGAACTCAGTGATTCTAAGCTGTGGTGACCTGCACCAGGAAGGAGCAGATCCTGCCTGGCCGCCTGAGTCCCCAGGCACCTGAAACAGGAGCTGAGCTCCCAGCACATTGAAATCCCATCAACTGAAATGTTATTTTCCTCTCTATGGAAAAATTATAGCAAAGAGATTAGGGAATGATTTAGGGCATTTCAAAGGAAAATAAACATTTATTCCAATAAATAACCATAAAATAGTTCAATGATCCTCTAAAAATACTCCTATGAATTGGAAAAATGGTGAAACCTCTTTTTCAGCATACATCAATTTTTACAGAACATTAAATTAATCATTAGAAAGTTTCATCTCTAACTTAAGGTCTGTGATGATGTATAGCATAGCTCTCGTCTACCAATCTAACCTCTGTGACTTCAAGTCTTTGAAAAATGAAGTACTGGGCCAGGGATTTAGCTCAGTGGTTCCATCGCCTGCCTTGCAAGTGGAAGGTCCTGAGTTCGATCTCTGGCATCAAAAAAAACGAAGAAAGAAAAATGAAGTACTTCTCTCCTTTTTCAGAGAGTATATTCTGAAAAAAATAATATAAGGTTTTTCCTTTAGAAAAAACACAATGATAATAGATACAAGTTCTATGTTCATACACCACCCATTTATGTAACAATTTTGAATAATCCTCTCCCTGTGTAACTTTCCAACTGACAGGCAGATACACACACACACACACACACATGTATACACACACACATACACACCTGTACACACATACATAGACAAAAGCACATACTTTAAGAAATTACAACAGATCCAAATAAAGTTGTAGAGAGAAACATATTGCAGGTGAAAAACAGGCTCTGTCTGTTCAATAAAACATATTGCTTTTTAAACAATAGCACAACTCATTAGGTCAAAATAAACATGTTTCAAAAGAGAACAGTTGCTACCAATATTTTTCATCTCCATCCTGTGGGCCCATCACACCATCTACAAATGGCAATACTGCCAATGCTTCAGCCTCCCTGAAAATAACCCCCATCCAGTTTTGATGTGTCCCTTACCATTCCCATTGGCCTAATATCCTGCACTATTATCTCCTTGAGCTTGATTACTTACTGCCAATCACCCCCTCTGGCCACACTGTGAAAGCTCTCTTTGGAGAACTTTTGACCAACACCATTTCCCCACTTCTACCCACAGAAGTTCTGGTTCAACTGGACTGAAGTGAGACTGATGCAACCTGATTACCGAATAGTTTCTCTGGTGTCAAAAACTAAAAGTGTAAATAAGAATCAAAATGTATAATTGATATTGTGAAATAGGAAGAAAATGTTTGAAGGAGTAGGGGAAGTGGGAGGGGTAGGGGAAAGGAAAGAAGGGAAAAATAGGAGAAAAGGAAAAACATTGAAACAAAGTCTCTGTAAATAGGGAAGGGTGGAGGAGGTGAAGGAAGGGCAGGGGAATGGGGAAAAAAAGTAAGAACCAAGATACATCATGTAAGGGTACAAATTCCCAATGATGAATGTAACTGTATTATATACCTAAAATGTACCAATAAACTAAACAAGAAAAAGAGAAATGAATGAGCTAAATGGCTCAATGTCTATCAAAAGGTCAACAGGTAACTATAATATGTTATGGTTGACCTAGAGAGTGGCTTTCATTTATGCAGATGGAGATAACTTTAAAAACAACCTAATGTCCAAAATGTCTCATTTTCTTAAGAAACCACTTTTATGCAAGATAGGTACAACTACACCCCTGATTACCCAATGTGCACCTGAATGTGTTACAAAGATTTGTTTTTGTGAGTGAAATTCTGCATTTAATGTTATACTTCTAGAGTGGTTGACTATATAATTTATCCCTTCAACTAGTACATTTCTGAGAGTGAATGATGGTGGTACAACCAGGCAAGCTGAAATAATGATATTCTCATCTTAAGGTTGTTTGATTATTAAAGTAAGGATATTAATGCCTACATTGAAGGTATACAATAAATGGTAACTATTGCTGTTACTGTTATCACTCTCGGTTCCTGATCCTTCCAGCAACCCATGAAATGAATAGAGCAAGTTATAAGTGGAAGCTATAACAAGAAGCAGAAGGGAAGGAGAAAGAAAAAGACAATGATTTTACAAATATGGGTGGATTAATGCACACTATATATCCAAGGAATATGGTTTACACAAGGCCCTCTAAATGATCCTTTTAATCCTGGAGCCCCAGGTTGATGGCATAGCAGATACTACACGAGCCACAGCTCCATGCCTGCTAACTGCCACCAGCCTTCATCGGTGGTCTTATCCTTTCAGGTTATTTTCTTAACTTCTATAACCATGCACAGTTCATAGCCATGTGGTACCATCCTTAGCATTTAATGAGAAAGTGGACGATTTCCCAACTTATTTAGATAATTTATTTGCAGTACTAAAATACTTTCATAGACTAAATAGAGATTAAGTTGAGCTTTTTCCTCTTTTCCAATATGAGAGAAGTAATTGAAAGAAGGAGTTGAATGTTATTGCAGGCACAATGGAGTCATTGACCTGGCATTTGAACATGCAGTAATGGCCACAGATGAAAGAGGAGGAATGCCAGGGAAAGACATCAGAGGCTTTCATAGCCAAGGTCAGAAGGGGTTGGGAAAAGTGCCCCTCCATAAGGAGAGCAATGAGGCAGGTAAAAGGAGAGCTAGAGGGTTGGAACTTCATTCAACCTAGGGTTCTTTCCTTATGAGCTTTGATTTATTCCTTGCAAAGAGGAAATAACCTTGGCCCTGCTTGTTGGGAATAGGTGAGTGGATTGATAATGTTACTATCTCCCATCTGCCTGGTTCATGGCTGTCTGTATTTACATCAAAATGTAGTGAGTTTGTCAACCATGAGAAGTTCGTCACTAAAAGGCTGGGAGGAACGAATCACTATATCTTTGAAAAGAATCTGATATACGGACTCTCAAAATGAACATAAAACCCAGCCTCCTGTGTGGTACAGTGCACTGTACTTTTTAACTAATTAAGCATATACATCTTTGCTTTTGAATTCAGATATTTAGACTAGCCATATTTGGATGAGTAAAAGGGTTCAGTGGCCCTGAGATCTGGCCGTGTGATTCAGTAACTCATCAGAACCTACATCTGAGGACAGTATAGGAAGAAAGTTGGACACTGTGTTTTCTCTCACTGTAAACTCATATTTTCTTCAAGGAGAAAGAAAATGTGACTAAATTGGTCAACCTCTTGCTATAGATAGCCACATGCTTTCAGGAGTTGTTTTATATGCTCAGATTCTGATTTCAAACACAAATGATGTTCATGTGTCTGAATCGGATTTCACAGTAAGGAAAGTTCTTTCATCTACTCGTGTGTCTATCTCCTGCTGATCCCAATCTCCATTTCTCATTTTCTCAGCATTTAGTTGCTTGTCTTTCAGTTGTTTGAAAGAAAAGTGCATTGTGAAATTTGATTTCTATTCTTTCTGCTAGACTAGTCCCTCAGTAAAGAAGCAGAGTGGACAGAGCCATTCAACCAACCACTTGAAGGGTCCAGAGGAGGGCTGCTAACAAAATAACAAGATACATGGAAAAAGAGAGATAATAGTGTTGGAGTACTGACCACACACATACATAGTCAATACGTGAAGTTAGCAGAGCCTAGGGTTGATTCAACACTCTCCTCCCCTTTTCTCTTTTTCCATTCTCATTTCCTGCCTCTTACACACACACACACACACACACACACACACACACACACACACGTACGTACATACACGACCTGGATGACAGCTTAATGACAATTCCATACCCACTTTTAAGCTACCCAAATTACCAGGTTCTCACTGACATATGCCAAGGTACCAGTGAGCTTCCTGGTGCCACCCAGTAATTCAGAGTGGTTATGATGGTAATATGAGAGTTTTTCCTCTCTACAGTTTGCCTCATGAACTCCCGTTGCTTATGGCTTTTTAATTTTGCAGTAATGAGCCCCTTGTTGCTAAAAAAACCAGGCCAAGGAATGAAGAAGGGATTCCAGACTAAATGTGAGAAGGATAAGAAAATAAAATCATAAGGCAGGAAAAACATGGACAGGAACCAGTCATTAAAGATACTGTTTTTACAGGACTCATGGCAACTAAAAATTCACTTTATATATAAAAGACAATTGCATTCATTGATTAGAAACTAAAAAGTACAACTGCACCTCTGTTTTCTTATTTTAATTTCTAATTACATATCCATTCTGTCTCTACAGAATTTCTGTAATTTGGTTGCTTTCGATTTTGACTATAAAAGAATCTCCTGCAAACTCAAAGTATGAGTTGACTGAATTTATAAGATTAAGATAGAGAAAAATCTCACTCATTTATCTTTAGTCCTTCCTTTTACATACCCTTAAAGAGCTACCAAAATCTTCTCATCCTCAAATGCAACTACTTTTGCAATTTTGAGGGTAGCCAACGTTCCTTCACACTTTCAAATTTTATCCCATTTTCTTCACTGGTGTCTCCCTCTCAACTTGCTTGGTTTTCTTCTCCTATTCTTTATTAGTTCTGAGATTCTTTTGGTGGAATCTTTAAGGCCCTACAAGAGTAGAATCATATCATTTGCAAATTAATTGAACTTCCTCCTTTGATATTTGCATCCCTTTCATTTCCGTTTCTTGCCCATTTGTGTATTAAATAAGAGTGCCAAAAGTGAATGCCCGTGTTTTGTTCCTGACATTACAGGAATCTTTTAAGTTTTCCTCATTTACAATGGATTTGTCATACATAGATTTTTTTTATTATTTTGAGGTTAAGCTCACACTAAACCTAGTTTCTTCAGAGCTTTTCTCATGAAGCAATTTTGAATTTTGTCAGTTTTTTCATCTATTGATATGACTGTGATTTTTATCCTATATTCTATTTATGTGCTGCAATACATTTATTGATTTGCAAGAGTATCTCTAGAATGTAATTGACTTTATTATAGCATATGTTATTTTTAATTTGATGTTGAATCTGATTTGTAAGTATTTTATTGATGATTTTGGCGTCCATGTTCATTAAGGACATGGGTCCATAGTCTTCTTTATGTTTGTGTCCTTATCTGGTTTTGACAGCATGGTTATACTGGCTTTGTAGAATGAGTTTGAATGATGGCTTTCCTTTATATGTCATGGAACAGTTTGTGGAAGATTGATGTTGGTTTTTCTTTAAAGATCTTTAAAATTCAGCAGTGAAACTGTCTGGTCCTGGGTTTTTCTTTGTTGGGAGACTTTTCAGTACTGCTTCCATCTCATTGCTTGTTATTGATGTATTTAATATTTTAATATACTGTTGGTCCAATTTTGGAAGTCATATGTGTAGAAATTTATTCACTTTTAGAACCAATCTTGGAGGCTATATGTCTACCAATTTATTCACTTCCAGATTCTCCAACTTATTGAAATATAGGTTTTCAAAATAGTTGCTAATGATCCTCTAGATTTCAGTAGTGTCACAGTCACTTTCATTATTGCTGGGAGAAAATACCTGACACCCAAAGTTAAAGGAGCTGTGAATTAGCTCACAGTTTGTTGAGTTTTCAGTCCATAATCAGCTGGCATCAAGGCAGCGTGGCTTGGCAGAGCAGCATCACAGGGGAGAAACAATCCATGGCAAGTGGAAGACAGCAAATGCAACAAGGGGCCTTAACAACATCTTTCTGCCCCTAATATCTCTTTTTTTGGTACCGGGGATCGAACTCGGGTCCTTGAGCTTGCGCAGCAGGCAGCGAAACCACTGAGCTAAATCCCCAGCCCTGCCCCTAATATCTTATCCAAACTAGTTGGAGCAGGTAGCTCTCACACCCTTAATCCTAGTGCCCTTGAGCCTAGCATTGCACCATGAATCAATTTCCAGAATCATACACTCTAGATCCAGCCACCTCTGAAAAAGCCCCACCTATGACACCATGAAGCTTTGGGGAACATCTAGACACAAGACATAACACATAGTATCTGTTGTAAAATCATCTTTTTCTCTCTAATTACAATGATTGAAGATCTCTCTCCCCCTTCCCATCTCCCTCCCTTCCTCCCTTCCTTCCTCATCCTTACTTTCTCTCTCTCTTTTACTTTAGCAAAGGCCTTAACAATATTGCTTATATTTTTAAAGAACCAATTCCTTGTTTTATTAATTCTTTATATTGTTCTTTATTCTAGTTCATTGATTTTTGGTTCAGATCTTTATTATTTCTCTAATGGTTTTCCTTTTTGGCTTGTTCTTCATTTTCTAATACTCACAGATGCATCATAAGGTTACTTATTTCAGATCTGTCTATTTTTAAATGTATGCACTCATAGCTATAAAGTTCCATCTTAGAAATGCCTTTGCTACATCCCAGAGACTCTGGTATATTGTGTTTCCATTTTCATTTGATTGTAGGAATTCTTTAATTTCCTCCCTGATTACTTCAATGATTCATTAAACATTCAAAAGTGAATTCTTCAAGGGCTGGGGATTTAGCTCAGTGGTTCCTTCACCTGCCTTGCAAGCCCGAGGTCCTGAGTTTGATCCCTGGTACCAAAAGAAAAGAAAGTGAATCCTTTAATATTCATGTGTTTGTATAGTTTCTCTTATAATTGATTTCTAGTTTCATTCATTACAACCTGATAAGATGCAAGAAATTATTTTAATTTCCTTATATTTGTTTAAACTTGGTTTATGTCCTGAACTATTATTTATTTTGGAGAACATTCAATAGCTGCTAAAAAGATGTACTCTATATTTATTGGATCAAATATATCTATACTTACATTAAGTCCAGTTTTTCTGTATTGTAGTTTAACTCTGATAGTTTGTTGATTTTTTTTGTCTAGATGATATGTCCAGTGGTGAGAATAGGATACTAAAGTCACCCATCTTTATTTCATTGAGGTCTATCTGTTTTTGATGTTCAGTATTGTTTTATGAAATTAGGAGGACCAACTATTGGTGCACATATATTTATAATCATATCTTCTCAATAGCATTAGTTCTGCCCAATGAGTGGTAAAAATAAAAGACATGTAGCATATTTCTGAACTCTTTCTTAAAATCAAACTTAGTTGATTTGTATTTCTAACTGGTACAAAACATCTATATATCATAAGCAACTAGAAAAATGAGAAAGTATATAAAGTAACTTAGACATTTAAATGACAGGCATATGATGATTGTAATTACAAAGAAAATAGACACAGAAATGTAGCCTGCTATTGCCCTAACTTTCTGCTTATAGATCCATTTCTGGAAGATGACAAAGAGGGGGGAGATCTCAAAGACAGCAGTGAAGATTTTGCTGAGCTTAAAAGACAAATATTGGATTTTGATGAGTTTGGGGAAGCCAGAATTTGCAGGATAGATTATTGGAGACAAAACCAATCTGTGTAGAGAAATAGATA
This sequence comes from Heterocephalus glaber, assembly GCF_000247695.1. The sequence continues at coordinate 6,221,691 of NW_004624804.1, read as the reverse complement.
CAACATCCCCAATGAAACCCCACAAAAGCAGCTTGTGGGGGAAATAACTACCAGGAACACTAACTTGAAGAATTCATAGAATTTGAGAAAGTCTGGGAGATACTTATATTCTTTCCAGCCAGAACAGGGAACTCTCATCAAACCCTTAAGGAATTGTAAAGGACCTGGAGGGTCATGACTTTAGACCTAACAAAGCTTAAAAAACAAGTTTTGAATGCATGGATCTGATTGGCAAGCAGATTAGAGCCAACACTTTTTAGAGAAAGAAATATAAAAACACTCGACAATGTACCATTCATATATGATGTTCAATAAAAATTTATTATACAAGCAATAAAAAAGCAAATGGTTACTTTAAAGTAGGAGGAAAGAGAAGCAGAACCACAAATGAAAGAGATGAAGAGATAAAAGCTAATAATTTTAACTCAACTATTATAGATGTGATCAGTATTTCCTAGAAAATATCATGATCATAAGGGAAAAGTCAATATTAGAAACAACTTTTAAATATCAAAAATGCAATATCTGAAATAAATTTACTTAATAGAATTAATGGTAGATTGATAATTCAAAAGAAAAGATCAGTGAACATGAAGACACAATAATATAAATTATTTAAATTGAAGCATGGAAAGAAATAATTTTTAAAAAGAGATTTCAGGGACAATATTAAACACATATATGAGAGTGTTTTCCCAAAAAAGAGTTGAAAGAAAGATGTATACAATTTTTTGAGTAAATAAGACAAAAGATTTTGTAAATCAAATCTTAATTTTAGACTGCTTATTCACCCTGTTTACTATCCCAATATATTTGTGCATATTGAACTTTATTTTAATATCTTCCTAAACTCACTTATTAATTCTAGAAGCTATCTTTGTAGATTCCAAAGTATTTTCTACATAAGTGAGCATGATGTCTGCAAATAAAAGTTATCTTATTACTTACTCCTTGTCTTCTTTCTTTTTTTTTTCTTGCTTTATTGCACTGGCTAGGGTTTCCAGTAGGATGATGAATTACAGTGGTGAGAGTGAACACAATTGCCTTTTTTCTAATCACAGGGAAAAGTATTGTCTCACACTATTAACTGTAATATTAGCTCTAGATTTTTCACAGATGACTTTACTGGGCTGAAGAAATACTATTCTTTTCATAATTTAATAAGAATTTTATTCAAAAATTATATTGCATTTTGTCAAATAATATTTAAATATATTTTAAGATGATCTTATGTTTTCTTTCCATATTTGATCTGTTAATGTGAGCTGTTGCAAAGGAGCTAAAGAGAATTTTCTGGGTTGATGAAAATTTTCCACATTTTTTTTTATTAGTACATTTTAGGTATACAGTACATTTACATTTATTATTGGGTGCTTGTACCTGTACATGATGTATCTTGATTCTTATTTTTTCCCCATTACCTGTGCCCCCTTCATACCCTCCACTCTTCCCTATTTACATAGCTTTCTTTTCCATTATTTTTCTTTTCTCATAATTTTTCCTTTCCCTTCTTCCTTTCCCCTTTCCCTTCCACCACCCTTACACCTTTGGACCTTTTCCTATTGCAAATTATCAATTATTTGTTTTAATCATTTTAGTACTTATTTACACTTCTTGATTGTGTTTCTTTACAGTAATTGTCAAAACTCGGAGCTATAAATTTAAAATGCGTGCATGTCCTTGCATATGTGAAATAGTTCTACAAAATATATTTTAAAATTATATCTGGATTGCCGGGGATTTAGCTCAGTGGTTAAGGCAGAGGCCATGCAAGCGCAAGGTCCCAAGTTCAATCCTCGGTACCAAAAAAGGAAAAGTATATCTGGATTATATTCCTTTATTCTGTCATATTTTTCTTAATTCTGGTGTCTAAAATTCATGTATAATGATTACAACTTTAGCTGCCATTTTATAGCTTATAATCTTATATAAAAATGAGAGCTAGTGACAGAAAAATTCTGAATCTCTGTGGTGTCTGAGAAGCTGCCATAGTCATTTCTGCATTGCCTACTTCTGGATTTTATACATGAGAGAAAAATAAATGTGAAAACATTAAATTATGGTTCATCTTTGGCAAACCCAATTCTAAATAACATAATAGGTGATTATAATGTGGTACTCTAAACATTTGATGCAGGGGGAATTATAGAGATATTCAACAAAATTCACAATGAGTTATCACTAGTGAGGCATTAGACTTTTCTGGATGAGAATAAAGTGGTATTTGAAGTGGGTCTTAGGAGTGACTATGACTTCAGCAGGTAAATATGGGAGAAGAGTAATCAGGCAAAGAACCATCATGAAAAGACACACACAGATGAGGAGAAGTGGAAACATTTAGGGGACAAGGGACTATTCTGACTAGGATATAAAATGTTCCCCACAAAGGCTCATTGTATTAAGGTCTTGATTGCTGTTGGCCTTTTGGAAAGTGATTAAATCACAGTTCTAATTTCATAAGTGGCTTAGCCTACTGATGAGCTAAAAAATTGATGGCATTATTAGGAGGTGAAAAAAATTGGAGGCATGAACCTGAGAGCTATATTCAGTTCCCAGTTCCTTCTCCTCTTATTCTTTCCCTTTCTTCTTCCCCACTACTACAAGGTGAGAAGTTTTCTTCAGCCTTTCTACCATGATGTTCTGTGAGGCCCTCAGCAGTGGAACCAGTCAACCGTGGACTGAAACCTCTGAAACTGTGAATTAGAATAAAGCCTTCCTCTTTTATGACGTTTATCTCAGGGATTTTTGTCACAACAATGAAAAGTTAACTAACATATGGAAAATAAAATAAGAAAGTAGAGGGACAGGGGACTAAACAGTTATCCCAGAGTGCTCTGGAGGTTACAAGTGCCAGAACAGAGAGTTGTATTCATTAAACTATGCCAAGGAAGCCTTCTAGACAGTGAAGGAATAGATAAAATTAAATTGTGCCACCTCAAACAGAAAAAGCAGAATAAACTCAGAGAAAGTAAAAAAATGTGCATATAAAGGAAAGCATTCATTTTAGCTAAAACATAAGATGTATTATGAGCTAGGGTAAGAAGAAACAACACCAACAACTGAATTATTTACCTCATATTAAACTTGTCTTTTAGAAATGTGTTTTTCACTTAAAATCAACTTACTAGCAATCTTTAGTTGTGTTATCATAGCCTGAATAGATTCAAAACGTTTACTTTTCATGGTTATTTTGACTTTGTTGAAGAACCAGACATCCTATGGTCCCAGACCTGGTAAGTAAGATGGATATGAACCTACAGTTCTGTTTTTACAAGCTTATCTTTCCATTGGATGGTGCTCAGCAACTGCATTCACTGGACTTTTGATCACACTTTATAAAGATCCTCACAAAATAATACATTCAGAACTGTTTCAAAAAGTGTCATGAATGATGGAATACTTGTGTTTGAAGCACAAGGGAGTCTTTTGATGGGGATTAATGGCAATGTGTCTTTTTCATGCAAAAACAATTAGAGAAATAGAATTTAAAGACACAGAGGACACATCAGCAAGCTGCAAGCCTGCTGTCTCTCTCACCCACCCCTTCAATAGCCCACCAAAAAAGCTATTAAAAAAGCCTCTTAGCCTGTAAGACACCTTCTCTGTTCTGCTCACACAGAGAGGCCCCTCTCAGGTTTAGAAATAAACCTGTATGGACTGTTGAGTTCACCTTATTTCTTTCTGGCTCAATTATTTTCATCATCAAAATGAAAACTGTCAGTGTTGTATTATATTGAATATAAAAGTGAATTCATGAGTTGATACTTATACTATGAATAAAAACACATTTAAATGAATGTTTGTAAGGAATAAAAAAAGGAAGCCCTTATTTATAGAAGAAAGCCAACTGATAATGTGGAACATATGATAGAATTTTCAAAAATCTTTATTGTACAATTATCATAGTCATAATTGATTTTAAAAAGATCATGAATGGATTCTAAAATTATTGGTTAAAAGATTGTCAGGAAGCAGGAAATCCAGACAATCTCAGACTATCACTTATTACACACAGGAAAGATAACTTTGTGCAAGAAATTTGGAATCTATCAATTAAATTAACTAAATAGTTTAAAATTACTAGTAGAAGGACAAACTATAATCAGATGACTTGCTTCAGAAATCACTGGGAATACATCATCTATGTAGCATTTTCTTCAAAAATGTATAATTTAAATATAATGGTGAGGAAAGAAACATAAAAATTCAAAATGAGAAACATTCTGAAAACGGCTAACCTATACTCTTCAAGCAAGAGAAATTGATGGATCCAGGTGAAAGACACATACGTGTGTTTATTAAACTGTTTCTGTAAGTGAGGGAACGGAATACAAAATTAATTTTTAAAAAAGGAAAAAGAAAAGAGAGAGAGGGAGAGAGAGGGAGATCAATAAGCCCTGGGTAGAACGCCTGAAGTACATCAGTGTAAACCAAGTGGGTGATGATGTTTCAGGCATACTTAACCTTGTCCTACCTTCTGTGTGCTTGTTTTCTTCAGTTTGCTTGTTTTCTGGTTTTCACTTCAGTTGTAGAGAGAAAATTTGTTGGATTGCTAAATAAGAATCTGTAATATGATTAATTTTTTGATGTAAAAAAATGTAATAAATTCCATGGCAAAATAAGCGAAATGTAGTCTATAAGAAATGTAGTCTATAAGAGGTATTACAGAGTTTGAATTATAAAGAATAATTCTCCTTGTAGTAGCCACATTAGAAACAGCCTGATATAAATACAAAAATTCCAACCTATTACATCACTTTTCTTCAAGGCAGAAGCCAGAACTCTCTCCCCTAGACTCCTTTTTAGATGGGGCAAGGCAGGTAACTTGGGTTCTGCCAAGCCAATTTTTCCATGAAAGTCTTCAGTTTGTAATAGAGTATGCAGAATCTATCTTTCACTGAGTGAGGCAGAAAAGGAGCTTGCTTTTTAATTCAAAGAACGAAAACTCTTGTGTCATCCAGCCACGAGCATCTTCATAGCAATCGAGAAGGACTGGGCTGAGCTCAGTAGCAGATGTGTTTTCCTAGGGCAGTTTGGAGAGTGAGTTTTGGACACAGTTCCTAGCCATATAGCTTCCACTCTGACTCTCTGGCTCTCCAAGGAAACTAGTGTGCCTCCTAATTTCCTTTATGAATTTTCTTTTCTTCTTAAACTACATAGGATGAATTCTAATTTTGCTACTGAAAATCTTGTCAGGTGGGACATGCTAACTGACTTAAAAATGTGCTCTCTCCCACAGAATCTTAGATTATTCCAAATTAGAAAATTATTACCTTTATTGGAACCATTTCTACCATTTTCACATCTGTATCTTTAATCTTATACCGAAGTATATATACATTACGAACAGTGATGACAAGGACTTATTTTCTTAAACATAAAAACAAGAGGAATATCATAATGTTCATAGGGTCATGACTTCATTCTTCAAGATGGGCCAACCTGGTGCTTGTTGGATTATGAAAACACTCCAGATACCTTTCAGTGTTCTTTTAGTTTGTGAAAAACCTCAATCACATCTGGTGATTTTAATCCATATGCTTCCAATTTACCTTGAGTCAATTCATTCAAATGAGACTTCAGGAAGATAAAACTGTGCCCAAAAGGCAAAGGCTCTATTTAATGAATGTTTTCTTGATTATATATTCTTGATCTCCAATCTCTAGTGGTTGGAAATAAGTTCAGAAGTTGGTCCAATTGTTTTCCTTTATCTTAAAGTAAGTTTCCTCTAAAACTGAGTTGTGGAAAACTACTCGTTTCCTTTGTCTTCTACACATTCTTCATTTTATGAGCAGCTGAAATACTATCTAAGTTCAAGATGCCTTGGATGCACCAATAATGAGTTGCACTTAATCTTTCCAGGTTTAAAGTTCATATAACAAAGAAATTTTTGTGGTGTAGGTCCACACTTGTACTCACATTGTACAATCTTTTCCACACTATCAACCCCATTTTCTTTGGATTTAAGCTGAGGGACACAGTTATTGTTGAAGCATGGCAGAGTGTTAAGATCTTCACAGTTCTTAACTAAACCCTCCAACTCCTGCTAGAAACACCAACCAAGTTGTCCCAGTTAATCTCCATCGATTTATGCCCAGTCATTCAAATTCATGATTTGCTGGCAGTACCTTATTCCTGTTGGATAAAGTTCACAATCTTAACACCAGTGTATGTCTCTCCCAGGCTGCTGTGTTCCCTCACCTTAGTGGTTTCTATGTCCTCGCAGATATATTAGGACATAAGTTAACTTTCTGAAAATTTTCTTTTAGAGCAACCTTTTTTTTTTTCCAAAAAAATAGTGTGTCCATGGGACTATACTGGACACTAGAGTAGATATCATTTTCAACTCTTTCCTTTCTCACTGAGCACCAGCCATATTGATCATTGTTGAAGTCCTCATTCCTGCAAGACTTTTCTTGCCTAAGACCTACATAAATAAGTGTTCACTCTCCCTTAAACCACCCGCTTCCTTTCTTCCCCACAAATAGATCCATAATATTCCCAACTGCCATGGTTTAAATCTAAAATGTCCCATAACAGTCTCTAATGTTTGGACGGTGATTGGACTTTGGGGGAACTCTACTCATTAGTGGATTCATCCATCGATGAGTTCAGTAGCTAAATATGATGTTAGGAGGTGGGGCCTTGTTGGAGGTGAGTCATTGCGGACATGATCTGGAAAGATGTATTCTTGTCCCTGGTTCCCCCTTCTGTCTGCTTTCTAGCTGTCATAAGTTGAGCTTCTTTTCCTCACCCATGCCTCTCTGCCATCTTGTTTCTGCCTTGGAACCAGCCAATCACGAACTGAAACTGTGAACCAAAATAAACTTCTCCTTTAAGATGTGGGTGCTGGGTATTTTATCCCAGTGACTAAGACACCAACTGACTTCTTATCCTTCAGAACTCAGATGAAATGTATCTTCAGAAAGTTCTTTTTGCTCATCACCCAATATAAATTCTCCTAGAACTTTCTGACATCATAATTTATGGTTACACATATCCTTGTTGTTGCACTTGTTTGTTTACTTCTCTCTCACACAACACTGTAAACTACACAAGGGCTAGGACCAAGGCTTCTTTACTAACCATGTGCACAAAGTCTGGCATATATATATTGAGAGTCCACAGAACCCATTGAGAGATAGTTGTCTATTCCCATTGTAATCTGATGGACAGCATATTTAATTAAACATGTTAATATATTAATAAACAGTATATTTATGCCCAACAGGTGAATATAATAAAGAAAACAATTATTCTTCCCCATACATAGTATTTGCAGATTAGTCTACACAGAAATTTCCTGGCAATCTTCTCAGACATTGCTATGAACTTGGGCCAAATAATAAAAGTCATGAAACTTTCCCCCACTAAATTCATTTATGCTTGTATTATGTCCACCCAGAGCCAGGGGAGCGGAAGTGGTTGTTCGTTATTGGGAAAGGGAAAATGCAATGAGTCACCTATTGTTTTTATTCCATTTATATTAATCACCTCTCAATGGGGGGGTCTTCATTTCTTTATTTCTTGCTGTTAGCTATACTTACCAGAAGTGAGCAAACACCAAGCATTTCTGCACACAAGCTAAGGGGAAAAAATCCAAAAGACCAGACATGATTTCAAATTGCTTCAATCATCTGGCCTGTTTGGTTGACCTGCATTCTTTTTAGCTCCTAGTAAAATGTTAAGCATGTGTCTTAGTTACTTTTCTCTCATTGCTGAGACAAAAATACCTGACACCCAAAGTTAAAGGGGAAAGGTTTATTTGGCTCACAGTTCCTAGAGGTTTCAGTCCATAATCAGCTGGCTCCAAGGTAGGGTGGTGTAATGGACAGGACTTGCAGACGAGAAACAGTTCATGGTGGCCAGAAAGTAGCAAAAGCAGTAAGAGACCTTAATAGCATCTTTCTGTCCAGGTTATCTTACTTAGATTACTTAGGATGGGTTGCACTCATACCCTTAATCCTAGTGCCCTTGGGCCTAGCACTGCACCATGAATCAGTCACATACTCTAGATTCAGCCATCTCTGAAAAAAAACCCACTTAAGACTATATGAGGGTTTAGGGGGACATCTAAACACAAGCTGTAACAGCGTATTTAACTGTGTAAAAAGTGAAAGAATGCCTTTAAATTCCATGATACTGGGAAGTGTTGAAACCAGTTTTAATGAAACTGAGGAATCAGTCATTTCACAGAATTGCAGACTCCATGTCCTCCTCATTGACCCTTTGGGGTCATCTCCTAAAGAAACCCTTCCTCAGTGATCTTCAATTAGCAGTGTTTCTGTCTTAACCTGTCTGCTCTGCTGCCTTGGGTAAGGTGTGAATTAGGACAATTGACCAGTCACCTAAGTGTGGAAAGCAAAGTACCACGGAGGAAGCACGCTGGAGTCCGTTTGGAGATCCATGGCATGAGGGACATTGGGAGCCATGAGTTAAGAGCACACAGCCTAACCCTTAATGCATTCATTGAAAACAAAAGTAAGTGGGGCAGAGTATCAGTTTCTATCTCCACTATCAGAAAAGCTTTAAGATTAGCTTTCCATCTATGTTGTTTTTTATTTTTGTCCCATAATTAATCCTTCTCCTGACCCCAATTTTTCCCAGCCCAATGAAGTACAATCTATTTAGTGACTCCTATGTGCTGAACATTATATTTACCACCACAGAGAAAAATAATGACAGCTTCCTTTGGGGAGCTCATTGCCCTGGAGTGGAGGCAAACATGGGGACTGTTAGGAGGACCTGGGCTTGCACTATAATGTACTAAGTGTATAATAAAAACATGTGCAATATGAGAGCAGAGAGAACAGATTTTACGTGGACATTAATGCTGTGTGCTGAAAATGGATCCAGTTGCACCTAGTATAGATCAACTCTTTTATCTACCTATTGAATTGGAAATTTCCAAGACCACCCCCAGACTCTAATTTACTAAGAAGATTTAAAAAATAAAGAGTTATAATCATAGATGTGATTAATTATAGTAAAAGAATATAAAACAAAATCAACAAAGGGAGAAGGTACATGGGACAAGGTCCATAGGAAACTGGGCTCAGGAATTCTTCCAAAGGAGTCACTCAAGACACATTTAATTCCTCCACCAATGAATTGTGACAACACATATGCAATCTATCTATCAGGAAAACTTATTAGAAACTCAGTGCATGGGATTTTCTTTGGGGTCTTAGCTGTGTATCTTCTGCCTAGCAAGTATCAAGTTTTCAGATTGCAAGAGGCAAAGCATGTAATCAATACAAACTACATTACTTATGTGTGTGTGTGTGTGTGTGTGTGTGTGTGTGTGTTAGTCACCATTTGCTGTCAAGAGCTATTCTATATAATTTTTTGGGAAAAATCATTTCATAATTAAATTATGGATAGGGTTCTTCTGAAGCCTAGTGTCTTGTCATGTAAGCTGGCTATGGTATGTGGAACCATAACTCTGGTCACAGTTGAGCCTCAATAGTTCTATGATGCTGTGATGCTCTAGGACAAGATTACATCAACTGGAAACATCCTGGTTCTTTGAGAAACCAGTAGTAATAAAAGAAAGGTTGTTCCTGGAGGAAAAGACAAACTCCTTATTAACCTACTACCTCTTCCCACCTATTATTATTGTAAGGAGGTTTTGCCCAGCTCACCATCCTCATCAACATGGATCACTATCCCCCTCTGAATCATCTGATACTCCCCCCAATTATTGTGTGCACCCAATAAATAGTGGTGAGCTCAGAGTGTCTTTGTGTCTGGCCATTCTGGCATTGACCCCCTATGTACTTTGAAAGTGTGTCTCTTTGTCTTTCTTAATCCTTCGCCACACCCCTCTCTAGGCAGACTGGGGGAATGATCAGCCTTTGATAATTAACCATTATTATAGAGCCTAGGACTGGTGAGAAACACTTTAAATACAAGTACCTTGGTAATCTGCTTGTATCTACATTCTTAGTGTATCACTCAATGCTTCCTAGAGAATCATATTTAATGCAAGATATGCAATTATATAAGAATTTATAAGATTCATTTACAATGGCTGCCTGGAGAGTCAAGTGAGGAAAAGCACAAGAGAGCAGTCTACATGCTGGAAATGTAAAGGATCCTATTGAAAGCCTAGAGCTCACTGTAGTGTCCCATGCAAGTCCTATCAGGAGGCTGAAGGGTTTATGATGGAAGGCTGAAGGATCTGTGCTGAAGGAGGAAGAGTCTGCTGCACTGAAAGGCTGAAGGGTCTGCACTGGAAGCTGGAGATGACACCCAAGGTGAAGGTGAAGATTAGAGCTCCTCCAAAGAAACAGAAGCGAGCCTCCCTGCTTCATTTCCTTTTTAGTCCATTCAAGTGACAAGCCTATTGGTTGGTGTCACTCATACCCAAGGTGGGTTATTTGTCTTTAGTAAATCCCTTCAACCACGCTAGGAACTATGCTGATCTAATTTAGTTGGGTGTTTCTTACTCAAGATGACACAATCAGTTAACTACCACAATCTACCCCTTGTCAATTTGACAACCAGACACATTTCCTTCTACCACAGTCTCCAGACACAAAGACAAGTTCATAATTATACCTAATGTTACAACTATCCTGCATACAAATGGAAATGCACTAATTTCCTCCCCAGAATAGAAGGCAAATTTTCTTTAGGTGACACTTACTCCTAGCATTTTATAACTTGAACATCACAACATAAGTTTAATAATACTTAAGACCCAATATTAAGTCTATCAACATTGTATTATATTATATAGGAAACATATTGGGAGAGAATTATTACAATTACAATCCTTATTTCTGTAGCTGATCATGAGGTTGTAGCTGGTATTTATAACTACCTTCTTCTGTTACCCATTTCGTATTACTTTAGCCTTCAGCAAGCCCTTCAGCAAGGCTTGGTTCTTTCCTGGGTGGGTTGACCCATAACTTCATTCCTGAAGAACCTGGGCCATTTGTCATCCTGCCTGGATTAGGTTGTTGTCGTTTCCCACTGACCTTAATAACAGGCATGGTAATACTAGAAGGCACCCTAAGGGATATCCCACACTTCAAGTATATTCTTCCTTTTCCTCCATTGGGTATCCCCCTGGATAGTCTGGGTCAATCACCCCTGCCAACACCATAACTCTCATTTTAGCTTGTTTACTCACAGGCAGGAGGAGATCAAAATGACCAAGAGCAAGGCTTGTGTTCCAGTTCAACAGAGTCATTTTTGTGCTTCCTGATACAAGCCTTCCTTCCTCATTCTGGAACTAAGACTTCTAGGCCAGCATAGCATAAGGTAGTGGAAACAGGAAGTAAAGAGTTTGCTAGTGGATTACTAAGGGTAATTGTCAGTGGTACCACTCCCACTTCCATCCCTTGATTCGTGGACCTGTGAATCCTGGCTATGGAAGACACAGTACCATATAATGGATACTGATCCAAAGCATATACAGCCTTTTAAAGAACCTTGCCCAAGCCCTGCAAGCTACTGCCTCTTAACTGTCACTGTACTTCTGTCATCAAAAGGCCATTCCCCCTTTCTATCAATCCAGTGCTCCTGGATGGTGAGGAAATTGGTAAGAGCAGTGAATTCCACTAGCACAATCCATTGCCTCTCTTCTTTGGCTATAAAATGTGTTCCTTGGTCAGAGGCAATGCTGTGTAGAATTCTGTGACAGTGGGTAAGACATTCCGTAAGCCCACTGATGGTAGTTTTGGCAGAAGCATTACATGCAAAGAAGGCAAATCCACATCCAGAATAAGTACCTATGCCAGTAAGGGCAAAGTACTATCTTTTCCACGGTGGAAGTGGTCCAATATAATCAACTTGCCACCAGATTGCAGGTTGATCACCTGAGGAAATAGTGCCATATCAGGGACTCAGTGTTGTTTTCTGCCACTGGCATACTGGGCATTCAGCAGTGGCTGTAGTTAGATCAGCCTCGGTGAGTGGGAGTCCATGTTGCTGAGCCCATGCATAACCTCCATCCTTAACAACACTCCCACTCTGTTCATGCCCAATCATTTACTTAAAATAAATTCTTAGGAGTGCAAATGCTGGCATGAAGATTTTATCACTAGAAGTATAAAGCTGCACCTGCTCATATTACTTTTATCTTATAGCACTTAAAAATACCCTTGCACACAGTATTCAATGGAATGACTGATGAAAAGAGGGCTATATATGGAGTCACTTAATACCTACTAAAAAATAATGCCTTTTATACTCTGTAGCATCAATATAAACCATGGTAGGGTAGAAAGATTCAGAAGACATGAGTTATAGTACTAGCTCTGTGTGTCCTTGTATAAATCATGTTCATTTCTCAAAATTATTAAGAAAATTAAATGGAAAAAGATACATAAGATTCTATAAAATCACTCCAAAGGATTCCACACATGTTACATTAATCTAATGTCCTAAGTCAAGTGGAACTTGAAGGATGCTAGACCAAATTACCTCACAAATCAACATCAAATGAGCCCTGCTGCTAGAACCAGTCCAATCTTACTCTCCAATTTCAATAACTAGACTCATGTTCCTTTTCTCTGGATGAATTTCATGAAGGTTGTTACATAGTTCCTCAACAAATGAAATGGGATCCCATGTCTGGTTTGCTAGTCTCTGACTATCTAGAATTCTGCCCACTCCTTGATACTTTCTACTTTCCCAATGTCATGTTTAGAACTCTCTGCAATTTCCTCAAACCTCCTTGGGCCCTAGAATCATAGCCAATCTATGTTTGGCTCATCTGGACTATTTCTAGTTACATTATCAACATTCGAAATTTCCTCCTGCCAGAGGTAACACAAAATTTTAATAAACTTAGTTAACATGGAAACACAAACTAAAGCCAAGTGTTTTTTACCTAGTTACAAATAGCTTTTTATATCTCTATTACCCATTCACCTTTTTAAGGCTTTATTATCTAATCCAGTGGGATTGTCTTCTGAACACGCCCAATCACAACTTTGCTCAAAAACGTCTTTCCTTGTAGAATGTTTTGGTTCATAAAGTTAATTTTTTCCAAACCCAAATCAAAAGTACTGCTTTCTTAATTACCACATCTTCAATGACTCCTTCTGAACTTCATATTCCTCTGATAAACATCTTTTATGGCACCACTATTATTATATTTTGTATTATGGCTCTGACTTTCACTTCAGATGTTCTCAGTCTAATATGGCAAATAGTAGCCACATGTGGCAATTCTGCCACTTAAAATATGGCTCATCAAACTTAAGACTGGTATGAAAGTAAGATGTCATTAATTTTTTAATATTGATTACATATAGAAATACATTTTTACTTTTAAATTTTCATTTTTGAGATATTTCATTAAAATTAATTTTACCTATTTTTTTTAACCTTTTAACATGGCTGCTAGAAAATTCAAAATCTTGTATTTCTATTGGGCAGTTCTACTTTAGACCAGGGCCGCCACAAAGAGTTTAGCAGGCTATTACTTATACAAAGGCATCAACAAAGAGCCAAGAAGGACTGAAATCAAAGCCTCCCTCTACTAACTAAACCATGCACCCCGCAGAGCTGCATCTGCTTAGGGGAAAATAATTTGTTCTTTCACTCAGAAGTGTTATCCCCTAACCAAATTATGAACCCTGGGAAGCTCTGTGTTCAGGAGATAATGCCTTTTGATAACTTTCAAAAAGCATCCTATAATCTAGCTATAGCCCTGAGTTGAAGGACATGCCTTACTCAGATTCTATCTGCACATACTAGCTGAATAACTTGAGTACCCAGCTCTACGTTCTTCAGAAACATCTCTTTTTATCATGTGGTAACATTTACTCCTTTATCTAGTCAAAGATTATAATTCTCACAACAGCCCACAAATAGAAATTCTTGACTCAAAATTTTATGTATTCTAGCACCAAAAACAAATCACTGCCTTTCTTTTCACATTTCTGTATTTCAAAGTATTTCACCATTCCCCACACTCTGTGTAAATAAAAGACCTGTATAAAAATTAATTATTCCAACCCCATAGTATCCCTACCTCCTTCCAACCAACCGATTGCTTTTCTCTTTTGGTCTTAGAACAATTGTTCTTGGGAGATTTCACAGTTTTAGAGGAGCTTGGGTCTACTGTCTTCAGTTTTCCTTTGGGAAAATAGTCTCTGTGTTAAATAATTTTTTTTCTTCCTCTTTTGTACTTTTTTGTGTAAGTTCTTTGCCGTCCTTCTTGAGATTTATTTCTGAATCTATCTTCTTAGATTTACATGAGCTTTTCATTTTCTGAATTCTTTCAGTGTTATCTAAATCATTTTTTATTTCCAGGATTCTTCTGATTAATTTTCTTGGTTTCTTTCTTTCTTTCTTTCTCTCAATCACAGGTTTTGAATCTGCTTCCTTATTTTGGTCTGGTGGTGTTTCTTCCTTACTTTACGTTGATTCATTGCTTTGCTATCTTCACCAAAGATCAGATTCAGAATCCTAAAGGTCTGAGAAACAGTTCAAGTCCTGGATAGTGCTATGGTTGATAGGATACCCTCTTTTATCAATAGCAGAGTTCAATGTGAACTTTTAGTCATTAAACATGGCTCAAAATCTCTGTCAATTTTGATTTTTGATCCTTTCCTGGCATTTCCCAGAATCTGGGGTCCTTTGAAACCTAGCTAAACCACTGGTAACTTATTATTTCTTGTTTGGAGAACATTTTTAAAGTCTTACTGACTTCAAAGAAACCCAATACACCTTAGATCCCTCTAGCCTCACATGGAACCCCAGACCTCTGCTTGTAAGAGTTTAAAACCTCCAGAAGTTTTTTGGGACAATAGCAAACCTCCTCATGGGTCACACTGTATACCTCACTCGTAGGATCCTTCTTTGATTAGAGACTGGTTATAAGCCTAGAAGCAAAATGAGTGATGAGGGTGGGTCCTGAGGGATGTCAGCATTATCATTCTTGGCCAATACAGGATTAGTTTCATCAAGTATAACAGGAAACACCAACACCGCAGTGGTTGGCACAGGGGGTGGGGACGTCTCTCCACTGCTGGTGGGGAAAATCTCTTCCTCTGGCAAAATAATTTCATTAGCGTCTAGGAGCGCAACATCCTCAGCCTTGTCAGGATTCTCCATAACATTTTCATCATGGTTTACAGGATCCTATTCTTTTCTGATCAGTGCCCTCAACTTTACTATAGCTATCCTTCACAGCTGACCATTAAACTTACGCTATATTTTAGCCAAATATGAAGGCCTGTGTTTGGGTTTCTGCAATCTTGGCCCTCTAGCTAAAAGAGTGGAGATTCTTTTTCAAGTCACACTAAGAAAATTTAAATTCTTTATGTGTGTCTGGAGCTAGGAATTTGAATCTTTGAGCTTCTTATTTTCCTTTATTAATTTGTCCTCACAGCTAGAAAACTTTAGATTTCCTATGGATGTTTTGAGCTCACTTTTTTCCTGCGCTAATTTTTCCAGAGATGCTAAGAGCAACCAGCCACCAACATTATATTTTCCACTCTACCAATATTCAAAAGTTTCATACATGGAATCACTAAATTTCTTACACCGAACAAGTAGTGAATTAGAATAATCAAGTGGATCTACATTGCATATACTTCACACTAAAGACTACCAGTATTCCCTACAGTATCAGAAGGAGAGATCATGGCATATTTAGGTCTCATCAAATTAGAGAGCCAACTCCAGGAACCACTAAAGCCATTTAAGAATTTTATCTTTATAATTCTGTTTCTCTAGAGCCACTAGTAGTACCGAAATCTGTACCAGTCAGTGCTCACTAGAGAAACAGATCTAATGCAAGATATACAAATATATAAGAATTTACAAGATTGGCTTCCAATGATCCCCCCCCCCAGAGTCAAGTGTTAAAAAGTGCAAAAGGGCTGTCTGTGTGCTAGAGACCTGAGAGATCCAGTCAAAGGCTCACTGTCGTGTCCTGTGCAAGTCTGTGTCAGAAGGCCGAAGGGTCTTCAATCCTTCAGCATAGGCAAATGCTACAAATCTGTGTTTCCACCACTTTACTGGAAGGCTGGTTATTAAATGTCATTGCCAATTTATATGTTCTTGGGGAGAGGATGTGCAAGTAAAAGCAATAAGTTTCATAAATAAGTAGTAAAATATCTACTCATATTATTTATTATTCACTTAATGAATATGGAATGCTAAAAATACAGTCATGCTCATTGTCTTTGCGGAGCTTACCATCTAATGAGAGAGACATAATAAACATGACATGGCAGAACAAATTATTCTCACATGAATTTGTAATTACCTTCACTACCATAGAAGACTCAAAAGAAAGAGAAGCAGTTTTTCTTTTCCTCCTCCAACAAGCTTTATCTGTCTGGGATTTCCAATATTTGGTAAACTTTAGGCTATGTTTTAGATCTGAAATGTGCCCCAAAAGTTCATGTGCTGAAGGCTTGGTCCCCAATGAAGCAATATGCAGAGGTAGGGCTCCTCGGAGGTGATTGGATCATACCAGCTCTGACCTCATAGTGGGTAAATCCATCCATGAATCCATTGATGAATTCACAGCTTAATCAGGAGGGGGTGAAAATACTAGGAGGTGGAGCCTAGTTGGAGAAAGTAGGCCACTGGATGCGTGCCCATGAAGGAATGGTATACGATGTCTCTGTCTCTCTCCCCTCCCTGACTGGCATGAGGTGAGTAGCTTTGCTCCACCATGCCCTCCTCACCATGGTGTTCTGCTTCACCATAGGCCCAATACCAATGGAGCTAAATGACTATGGATTGAAATCATGGGCCAAAATAAATCTTCCCTCCTTTAAGCTGATTTTTTCAGGTATTTTCTCAACATGATGATACAAGTTTTTCTAAAGATAATTCTCTACTCCACTAATAAATGAATAGGTTTTGTTTGGGAGCTAAACGAAAAGTGAGACAAGCTGGTGCACAGGACAGCGGAGGCAGAACTGGGCTTCCCATGGAAAAAGTACTGGCTTGTTTTGTTTTAATCTGGGGGACAGCTGTGCACCTAGGTGGGGTGGGGCAGAGCTAGAAGGATGGCCATCTGCTGGGGCCTGGGCCAGGTTAGCATGCCCCTTCTATCCCTATGAATCATTGTTTAAATGTGAAGATTTGAAGAAGGACAAAAGCTCAGCCGTAATGACACACGGAAGCCAGAAAGGCAGCACTAGGAGGATTAGACTTGGGAGCCAAAATCAGAAGCTAAAGAGCACAAGCAGCAAGGAATAAATAGTAACACAGCAGAGCTCTTAGCATGCTTGAGATGCTACTGTAATTGTTTTACATGCTTTAATACTTTCAGTCCACACAAAAGTCCTATGGAGTGGCAAATGGCAAACCAGGTAGAACAATTTCCCTGCTTCACTGCCATAAAAGAGTTCCCTCTAAACAGCTCTTAAATATGTAAATGAGGAGCACCAAACTCACCCAAAGGTGCTATCAACCCTATCCCATGCTCCCCTAGGCACCTAGTATCCAACATTACCTCAGAGACAGGTTGCAGTTTGCAGTTAGCTGCTGATAGGAAGTGCTTGGCTTCCCCCAAATCAAATCAATGAGAGAGTCTGGTTCATTAGCCAGCCTAAAACTCCTGCTGGTTTCACTGTGCTCCACAAAGCTGAAGATGATTTCTCTCAATAGGGGAGCAGCTCTTTATCAGAAAGATTTTGTGGTACTAACAAGATAAAAGGGATGAACCAGACAAGAGCATGACAAGGAAAATCAATTCACATAGCATGCAGAAAGGTCTCAGGCAGGCAGAGACACAGGGAAAGAAAGAGAAGATGATTCTCAGGGGGAAAACCAGAATAATGTCTGAGGATGGTGTCCTTTCCTGTGTTACTGTCCCATGGTGAGAGCTTTTTCTAATTCAAGTGACACTGAAGACTCAGACCCGGCCACTGTCCTCAGTGCTCAGTGAAGCAGCAGAGAAGGTACTCAGGTGCTCAGTCTGGAGCGTTTTCCTCACTTCCTGGGGCTTTCTCTCTCCTTAGCTCTGGGCTATCCAGCTTCCACCTATTCTCAAAGACTAGAAAAAAAGGACCAACTCATTGCTCTACCGAGTTTATTTTACCCAAGGCACTGAGGGAACACCATCATTTTCTTAGTTACACAAATTAGATTTTACAAAAGGAGAAGTAATTGGTCAGTAAATTTCAAGTACATTTTAAATTGGAAACATATGTAAGGCATGGAAACTTAAGCCTTTCCGTAGTTATGCACTCTCTAAAAAAATAAAATATTGAATGTCTCAGCTGTCAACTTGGTGTTATATGCATACATTCTGAGTTAGTGTGCAATTTGCCTTCCTATTAAAGAATCTTAGTGAATCTTATGGATCCTCTGGGTTTCTTATCTTAATGCCCGGTGATCTTGGTGCAAGCCTTGAATAGAAAAAGACCCTCTTAGTCCATGTGGCATTTTCAAGAAAGTCAGCTCTCATCACCCAGCTACATTCATTAGACTAGTATGTTTTCTGCCTGGACTCGTTCTTTTCCATACAATTCTTTCAGAGACTCTTTTCTGAGATTCTACAGAAAAATATCTGAGCTCAAGAAACCTATATTAAGAGGATGTCCTTTAGGAACACTGGTCCTTAAAGTAGAGCCTTCTAAAAACTCTAAATATCTCTTGCTTGAGTTTGGTTAAATGCAAATAAATTGTTCAAGTATAAGAATGAGACTTTAGGTAGAGAATATTTGCCTAAAGGTGAATACATGATTTAGAGAACTTATTCCAATCATGCTTGTTCTTTGCCTTCCTGATATTTTCTTCTCATCTTTTGGCTAAATTAATGAAGTACATGAAGAATCATTCTTCGAGGTCCCTTTTGCTAGAATATTTCTCTGGAATCATTTTCATTCCATTTCCACAATCCCACTAACATAAATCGCACATCAGTGAGCAAATATTTTCCCCCTAAACTAAAATTCTATGAGCTCCCACTTGCCAAAGCCAGCATGATTTGAGCATTCCTCTTCACTTAATATCAGTCCTCATCAGATACCTATTAAATGAACAGAGGCTGCAGGTTAGAGGAATGCTAACAATGTAGATTCTTTCCTGATAAGAATAGAATGTGAATTAATCCAGCCAGGTCACAGCCTAGGAGGGAGGCTGTGAAAGGGAACAAGGGTGCTGGGGAAACTTGGCCACAGTGCCTGTCACTTACAACACATTCTCCTGAGCCAATTGGGCTGGTATTTCCTATCTTAGTCATCAGAGGAATGGGGCAAATTCCATTGTCCCACCTGGCAACTTGCTCACCATAGCAAACCAATTCCCTGTGACTGATGGAAAGGGGAGCAGTAATGTAGTAGTTTCACCCACAGGAATGAATTAACATGAGTGACCATGAGGGAGCTAGTGACCCAGCTAGAGTGCACTGAAAACAGAGGCCATTGACCTCCTGAGTGATTCCATTTACTGATTTCTGACTCAGTTCCACAGCCAACTAAGTCAGGTAATGCAAGAGGCAAAGCATCCTTTGCCTGAATATTTCAACATAATCACAACCTATTACCTGTTTTAAGGTTGGCAAAGGCACGTGGAGAATACACAAACAGTACCTGGGGAAATCTGGGTTCCTAATTTACTCACTGCTCCACCTCTGATCTCTCTCAATAGCTTGCTTGTTGATTGGGATTTACCTTCACCACCAGCAAGAGCCACTGTTTTGAGTGTCTGAACTTCATGACCAAGCTCTGCTCAAGCATGAGTTGCTTT
This sequence comes from Heterocephalus glaber, assembly GCF_000247695.1. Next base: position 6,202,011 of record NW_004624804.1, on the reverse strand, counting down.
GCACCTTCCAGGACCATTTAGAACAATTAGTGTATTCCTGGACTTGACCAGTAGATGGAAGCATTTTTGGCCTTATGCACCTTTGGTTTCCCAGTCCTGGTACAGAACAATTTGATTTCCAGGAAAAGCTGAGTTCACGACACTCTTTGTCTGACATAGTATCATATAAAAAGGAGTGTGACTATTCTGACTTAATCAGAAAAGGAGAAACTAGAAAATGAACCATGTTTACTTCCAATAGCAAATATCACTTAATTCTCTTACTTCCCTCATTCTATTAAGAAATGTGAAGCTCATGATTCATAACAAAATTTACTTTAAAATCAATACAATTCTCCTTAAAGCCCAGAGTGCTTGATAAACACTCTGTCTTTGCTGGGAGGAGGGAGGGAACTTTGAATATATGTAGTCTTCCCAGCTGGCTGAGAGGCTGGATCCCGAAGCAAACTATCTTTTCACTGAGACCTTATTATATCTTTTTTAACCTATGTTTCTTAAGTTGGCAGGTTTTAATTTAGAAACCCTAGCATATATTTGACAGAAATGCCAAGGAGCTTGTGGATTATTACTGATCACTGGCAGTAATTCAATGTGAGGCAATTATGTGTCTTGACATAGTTGATAATTGGACTGATACTGAACCTGAAACAGAATCATTCCCTTACTCTGTACCTCCTAAAGCTGAAACTCAAGGCTTCAAGCCATTCAAATAAGTCCTCAAATGACTTTTCTGTCACTGCAAGAAAGAAAGTCTATAATCCATGCTTTGAATCATACCAGAAGGAAGACTGGGAGGCTTTGACGATATTGTATGTCTTACCCTAGGGTGTTCTTCCTCCGCAAAAGGCTGAGGAATTATCATTATCATTATTATCATGGAATTATCATGAAAATCATTATTTCATAAAAACTGTTTTCATTTGTGTGGGAGTGTGGGATTCTGATGCTAAACACTTCTTCTGTGTCCTGGTCAATCAAAGTGGTGGGAATTGACTGGTCCATTGGGGGTCTCCATACTCGTGTCTCAAACATAATCCATGAAATGTATGTGCAAGAGTAGACTCCTCATCTCCAGCACTCAAACCTGTTTCTATTCCAATAAGCACTGGTCCTAGTTCACTGACCCAGTTACTCAAGTCCGAAACCTACAAGTTGGCTTGAAATCATCTTTTCCTCCATGTCCCCCTGACAATCATCAACCACGCTGCAAATCTGGCAGCCAAAGCACCTCCCCATCTCAATGGCCACTGGGTCAGATCAGGCAACCATTATCTTTTTCATTATTGTAATTTCCTCCTAACTGGATAGTTGGAAGAGTCATGAGCGATGAATGTCAGACAGTAAGAAGTAAACATGAAATTATTAGCCTTTATAAACAAAATGCTCCCAAAAAAGTAAATTTAAGGGCTCTGTTCTGTTTGTGCAACAGAATACCATCAATTGGGTAGATTATGAACAACAAAAATTTATTTTTCACAATTCTTGAGGCTGGGAAACCTTGAAGCAAGGCACTGGCAGATTTGTTACTTGCTGAAAGCTTGAATTTCTTGTTCCTAGATGGTGCCCTCTAGCCAAGTCCTCGCCTGGCAGAAGGGGAAAACAGGACTCTTTTGTAAGGGAACTAATTCTGTTCATGAGGACTTCACTCTCATGATCTAATAGCGTCCCAAAAGTCTTACCTCTTAATACTATCACCTTGAAGGATAGGATGACTTCAACATATAATTTGGGGGAGACACAGATATTCAGGCCAAAGCACAGGGTAATATAAAAGGTTAAGATGAACTGACAGTACACTTTTAACAAACTGCTCAGGGATTTAGAGAAAACACTTACTACTTTAAGACTAGTATCACCCCAAATCAGTCCTTGGATCTCACAGTTAGAAACACCACATAAATTATCCACCGTTTGTACTCTGCAGCTGACCTGGAACAGTGTTTCTTAAGTTCATAGGAGGATAAGAAACCAGTTACTCAAATCTTATTTATATGTAGCAGCTGTCATAAAAGATTTCCAGGGGTATGGGAAATGCTAATGATATTATTAACTGTTGTGTCATGAAATTCATGTTTACTTCTTCTCAAGGACTAGGTTAGGACTTATATAAATAAAATCAAACATCTATCATAGAATATACAATATATACCATCCTACTTTTCACCATCAGCCTTACAAAGACAGGTAAGGACTGAGACCTGATTTTATTTCTGTTAAGCTTACTAGTGGAAACCCAGACTCAGAATCTCAAGCTAAACACCTTTTCCATTTTTGTTGTACCTCTTCTGCAAGGTCATTTTTTGGAATTATAAACATTCTGACTTGGAAGAAAAATGGAAAATGTTTTTTTACAATCAGCAATAGTATCTGATTGAATTCATGTTTAGGCCTGTTTTATAATCAGACCAGAGTATCTACAAGTTTGTCTATAAGACATTGAAACCTACTTCCCCTAGGATGTATAAGGGTCCAGCCAGCTAAGACTGGGGAAGGCAAACCAGGATTTTCATTCATGGTTACTTTGGATAAATTGTGACTCAACTTATTATTTAGTTACTTATTTCTTAAGTTAAATTGACCTTATTTATATAAACCACAGAGTAAATAAAATAGTGACAATAAATGTGTAAGTTCTTTGAGGATTTCTTCATTGGAAGATGTAGGTTCTTATCGCTTTCTATTGATAATAATTTCTATTCATTTATTGAATGTAGAAAATCTGAAGCTCCTCTCACAGAGTTATTGAAGATATATTGCTCACAATAATCTTCAACTCCTTTGCCCTGTGACTGGCTCTTTGTGAGCATTGGAGACTCTGGTCTCTTTCTGGACATTGTGCTTCTCCCAGGCCTTTTGTCTGCAAGAGACAGAAAACCTCTGTGAGCAGGAAGTGAAGATAGGCCTACAAATGCAAGAAGCCTAGGGAGGCAGGCATCTGGAGCTGTGGATATCTGCTGAAAAATGTTGAAAATAACCCAATATGTAAAAAATTGGGAGGCATTCTAAAGTCCTCTGAAGACATCAAAAACCAAGCATCATAAAAAGAAAAAGAAAAAGAAAACTACCAGTTTTTATTACCTTCTCAGGATCACTCCCAATTCCATTGAACCTAGAAATATTTAATTGGATTAAGGTTACATAAGGAATAAATATTTTTAAAGACAAAATAAATGTAAAAACAAAATAAAACTTTTGAGGGAAGAATCCTTTGATACTCAATTACTGTTGTTTAATAATGTCTTTTGCCTGTCTAGATCAGACAGTTAAATCCAAGGATTCACCAGATGGTCACATCTCTGAATGTAGTCCAGTAGCTGCATCATACCTGGCTGGCCTAGAAGAGGACAGAAAACTTATTGCAGAAACAGAGGAACAGTTATTATATGAGTGGAGTACTTATATTGAGATAGAGCCAATATAGAGATTTCAAAATGGTTCTATTATGGAAATACGCTTTTAGATGATAGAACTTTCAAAAATCATATTGGTTGAATTCTTTTCAGACTCTCTCAAAACCTCCTAAAGTATCTCATGTTTTTGCTGCTTGCAAAATATTATAAAATTTTAATTTTAATTAATAGATTTTTAAAAGTTTTGTACTCAGTAATCTAGAGAGATGTAACCCAATATTGTAATCACTAGCAACACTAAATTACTTAAAACCAATGCAATTAAAAATTATGTTCCTCAGTTGTCCTGGCCACACTGAAAGAGTTCATAAAACATTCCCAACATTTCTACTGAACAATACTGATCAAAAGTAACTGTTCTTAGTACACGCTGTAGGTCACTAATGCTAGACTCTTAATAGGGGTGATGTACCGGAGTTCTGAGTTAATTTTTCTATCCTGCAGGTACACTGGCCTTCATTATTCTAATTAAGGAGTCAATCTCCAAGAGGAGGAAGTGTGGTACAGTGAGTTTTCTCCAGCCAAAGTAGACATCACACTTTTCTTTGTAGAGTAAGGGAGCAAACTTTGGGGAATGTGATTATGTGGAGTAAATAGATTGACATCGTGGACTGACCTGTATTTCCCCTTCTGTATCCAAACAATGTCTTCTATAGAGTCAGTGTGGAGTGTGGACCATTGGTTTAACTGAGCCAAATGATGTGGGCACATCCCAGAGAAAGTGATAAATTGATGTAGAATGAAAAGCAAGCTTTGGGGTTTCCAAATTGCTTCTCTGCTAGTTACCATATGAGATAAAATTATCACTCTTCTTATACTCAATTACAAGCAACTTTTTGATCTCTACGTTTCTATACTTCTACATTTCTACACTTCTCTGATGAACACTATTTTAAAATTATGATACTTTTGGAGAAATCATAAAACATTCTAAATGATATTTTATCCTGAATCATTATATTTAACTTGCTTGATTGAATTTGATTGGAATTTGCCTTAATTCCAGTTTCTCTCACTGCACTTAATATAAATGTATCTATAGTCACCTCTATCTTCCTAGTACTGCAGTTTGGACAACTTACAATATGAATTTGTTACTTTATGAACAGCCTAAATTTTATTTTTAGTGATCTATCTTACCAAAATCTTGTTAGTGCCAGGAAGTCAAAGGAATATTCCAGAATCCAAGGAAAATCACTGATCCTTCTTTCAAAAAATTCTTCAGTATATCACAGATTGTTTTCTTCTGACTTAACCCTCCTTAGTAGCTCAATGCTTTGATTGAACTCACTCTAAAACAGGATAACGCTCTGACATCCTAATGGGATGAGGGAAAATGAAGGTGAAAGGAAGGCCTGGTGTCACGGCAGCTCTCCGTGACTTTCCTACCCTGCATCCCTCTGTGGCAATCCTCTCCCCAGATGTCTTCCTCTTGTAAGATGTAGGCCTGTCTTCTCCAGGAGGTTCTACCTTTCCCCTCTCCCAACAGACCAAAGTGCTCACCACTGGGCCTCCTGCTCGGCTTGGCTCTTGGATTTTCTTCTTTTGAGTGCCCCCCTTTCTTTTACAGTATTGGGGATCAAATGCAGGGCCCTCACATTGAGCTACATTTCTAGCTCATTTTTATTTTTTATTTACCTCCAAATTTCCCAAGCCAGCTCAAACTTGCAATCATTCAGCCTCAGTCTCCTGGAGTACTGGAATTATAGGTGTATACCCCCATGCCTGGCTCAGGTGAGTACTTTTATTCTATGTCTGTCTCCCTGATGAGCTCCGTGGCTCTTTATAACACAAACTCTTCATGACCTCTTCTTTCCACTAAGGACAGTATCAGGCAAGCACCAGATGTTCAATAAATAACTGGAAATAATGATAGAAATATGATGTAGTGAGAACAGATTATTTTTTAGGTGCATGGCAAGTAGTGAAAATACTCTTACATACATCTGTAGGGGCACTGCATACAGTAAATTAGCTATATCTAAGAGTAAAATTTTATCTTTTCAGTAGTAAAATTTGTGAGAAATTGGCAAAGAATCAGTAAAAGCTTGGCAAATTAAAGAATAAAAAATATATCTTTTTATAAATTTAATCTACATGAAAGAATATGTAATTTTAAGATATTTGGTGATATTTATTCACATAATAACCACTGTGATAACTCAGAAATTATATAAACTAGAATTTACCTCTCTTCACTGTTGCTGCTGACAGTATTTTTATTGAGATGTACAATTTACATATATTCAAAATCACTGTTGTATAGACTTCACTAAGTTTTAGTGTATTTGCTACATTGTGTGATCACTACCATTATTAATTCTAGAAGTTTTCCATCCTAAACCCCTCAAAAGAAAAGCTGTATCAATTAGCAGTAACTCCCAATATCTTCCTTGCACTGTCTCCCAGAAACCATTAATATATTTTCTGTCTCTATAGATTTGTCTATTTGGACATTTAGGATATTTGAGATCTATATGGTGTGATCTTTTTCATGTGGTTTCTTTCAAGATTTACGAGGTTCATCCACTGTGTAGCACATAGCCTTCATTCATTGTTTATGACAGAATGATATTCCATTGTATGGACGTACCACACGTGTTTATCTGTTCATCATCTGATGGACAGTTTTTTCCATTCATTGGCTATTATGAGCAATACTTCTATGAACAATAGTGTACTAGATTTTGTGGGGACATACTTTTATTATTCTCTAAGGTAAATCCCTAATAATGGAATTCCTATGCTTGCTCTCTTCTTCATCTTCATGTAAATCCTTGAAATCAAATACTTTCATTTTTTTATAATTACAAAAAGACATACCCTAAAGATCTCCATTTTATAGCATGTTCTTTGCAAACATATATTTTAAAAATAGTCTAATTCAGACTACTTTCTTCATCCTAGATTTGCTTAGTTTTCTGTCTCTGCCATAGTGTGGCTTGGGAGGATAACGTCCCTCCCAACACAATGGGCCTCCTCAGGTAAATATCACATTTCTCCAAAAGTAAAAGCAGGTCTTATATTAATTTTCACTTCAAAAGACACAACAGGACTTATTCTCAGGAGATGTCTTATTTTTTTCATGTAAAACAACCTGCATTTATTCATATACAAAAATCTATGTTTCTTCAAATTCAGTCATATCATCTTTTTCTGGAACATCGTCATAACTCTCCAAACCCCAAATTCCAGCCTGAATTTCTTATGACTTCATTTCCTGTAGAACCACTGGCCCCACTCTCTCATGTCTAGCAATAGAGCTGTCCTTAAACAAGCACTTCCTGTCCATGTAGTGTGCTCCTAGTGCAGTGATAACATAGCTGTCAGTGATTTCATGCCTTGAATTCTGCATCCAAGCCAGAACCTCCTACAGGCTGCGCTTCACAGAGTTTCCATTAAATTAAGTGTTAATTAAAGACTTACAAGACACGAGTGGCAACAGTTAGGAATGATGGTCCACACAAAAGAGACGAAAAGCTGCAGGCACCAAAATGCCGAACACATTTCTTTATTTCACACAAGTGCATTAAGTACACCCATTACACACACACACAGTGAATTATGGAGATTCATATTAGACACAACCACATCCACTTGTTACCAAATATGCATGTTATTCGTGAACTGTCTGTACTCTTATTGGTCACTTGGCAGTAAGTCTTGAGTCCATCTGTTTACATGGGAGTTTATCTCTCATCTGAAGTTGACTGCTTGGACATTTACAAAAACTTTCAATTTATATTATGATTCAATTTAAGTATTAATGTCAATAATATATATTTATATTAATAATATAGTAATATTATTTTATAATTCAATACAGCCATCATGTGTTGCAATGGTCATACTAAACATATTCATCTGGCTAGTGATTTTAATGGGGCTTATTGTGGGGGTAGGGCTTATATTATGAGCATCTTGAAAAAAATCATGGTAGAGTTTATTTTCTAACTAGGTCTTATTTGGGGGGAAAAACAGAATTTATAGTACTCTGGCTGGACAAAGGTAGATGAAGCAAATTCCCTAGGCAATTTCTAACCAGATAGCTGCCCCTAGGACTTCCCTACAGAAAAATCTGGGGTCATCACAGCTGTAGTCCTTTCTTAGATTCTTCTGTCTATTGAGTCACTGGAGCTATTTAAAAGAATGACAAAAATGGTCCAACATTCAGCATTGAATCTTTCTGGAATCATCCCTTCACCCCCTGTAATTAGGCTTGTATGGGACAGGTAGACAAAGTTCGTTGCTCCTTAGTTTATTATGGCAGCAAGTTAGTGAGGGCTGCAGGTACGAGCAGCAAGATGATGTGTATGAGAATGAAACTGCTCATAGCCAGGTGTCTGTGTCCCCTGTGAGTAAGGCTGATCGCTGATTTGTGATGAAAGGATATAAATAATCTATAAAGTGCACTGAGGATGAAAAATTATAGCTTATTTCCAAAGCCTAGAAAAATTATTCCTATAGGCCTATAAATGGTTTAGCTATAGTTGTTAGCCTCTAAATACAAAATCATTTTCATAAGTCACAACCATTATTATTTTTACAAGATGAGATACAATAAAAAAGAATAGGAAAGTGCATTTCCCAGGTAGCATGCATAAGTACTGTCTCTCCAAATTTTGCTATTGTAGTGTTGCTGTTGTTGTCATTGTGTGTGATGCATAGGGATGCATACACAAGGCTGGGTCATGATATCAAATGCTCTGGATCACTCCCAGAAGTATTTGAAAGCCAGGATTCTTTTCATTACTTCGTGTTAGCTATGGACATCTGCAAACATTTCTGAATTTGTTTTTCTGGTTTATGTATATAAAACTCCTATTATTTCCTGAAGCAGAGGCTTATTTGCATTTTAACCATTTCTCTGCAGTCAAAAGCTGTGAAAAAGGTGCTTGTGGTATCTTCTGTGTGAAAGGACAGAGAGGTATGCTACGGCATATTGGAAATAAAGATTTCTGAAATTGCTTATTTTTTTTTAAAGAAAACAAAACTATCAATCTTTTCTACCCCCAGGGAACATTGCAAAATGCCTAAAAACATTGTTCCAGAGGTGTGGCTAAGGAAATCAAGGAAATTAGCAAATACAGTGAGTGTGTGTGACACAAAACATCCCAAGATTTTGGCTCTAAAATTCTAGCCCACTCTTTGGCTGTATATGTTGTCACACAAAATAAGTGCTCTCCAGGGACCTTTCATAGATACAGGTATAAAAGCTACATAATACATGTCTCCCAAACAAAAGGGAAAGATATATGTCTCTTTTTAAGGTTCGTAAAAAGGACAGTAAAACCCATGATACACTTATGAGGACAGCCACTAAGTTTCCTGTTTGCAATAAAGGGTTATTCTGCAGAAATCCGCAGAAGGGAAGTCCAGCTGACCTTTATTAACAGACTTCCTTTTCACTTTTAGTCACCTCACCAACTCATATAGGACACCAATCAACATAAACCATCAAACATTTGTAGTGGTACAGCAACCACATAAACAGGAATATTTGCCAGTGAAGGCTTTTGTTACATTTGTTCTGTTCCCAGTATTTCTAGGATTTAATTCTTACCTTAGGCATACTTTTACATTCTTATAAACCTATGTAAAAGTCAAGGTACTATTTCTTCCAAAATCCATATTGTTTCTTATTTTTCCTATTCTTACTCATTTGCAATTTTGACTTCTCATCTGTATTCCTAATTTCCAAGTGCTCATAACAATGTGGTTGTGTAGTCATGTCACCGGCTAGCATAGATCTTTAGTAGAAATGGAAATATTAAAACTAAAACACACATTTACAGAAAAAAAGCTTTAATTGAAAAGTTAGAGGGAAGATAGAAAAGAACTCCAGCTTAGGTAGTTATGGGGGTGCATATTCTGATACAGGACTTCAGGCTAGCCCATTCCCAAAGGTGAGGCCAGATTTCAAGGATTAGCTACTGGTCTAGGATCTGGCTGATCATTACTCAGTCTTGGTGTCTTAGTTCTGGAATCTTTATTGCTGAGGAAAGGTTTTATTCCCAGGAAAAGATTGTCCCTGTTAGTGGTGATATCAATTATGTGGGGCTCTGCATTTTCTAGAATCCAGGTGATCACAAGTTTAAAATAATGACTGGAGACTTCTGAGTAGAGCTGGATGTTCCTGGAAACCTTTTATCTTGGTGTACTCAATTTTGAAGGGAGATGAGATCATATAAATTTAGAGCTAATCAACCCTGTCTGGCCAGCTCATAGACAGTCCCTAAATAACTGACTTTCCCTTATGCAGAGCTAAAAAGAGAATTCACCCAAGATTTATGGGAACAAAGGAAATGAAATGAAAGCCAAGCTGTGTTCTGCTTTTAGTTATCAATTGGGCACCTATAGGCCCAAGTGAAGAGTCATGGGCCATAACAAAAATGCTTTTTAAGTCCTCAACTATCCCAGAAGAAAATATAAATCACGTTTTAAATGATTAGCAGGTAAAATCCTAGGATTCTCTCTGTTCTCCATTCCTATGGTGGTCCCTGACTATTTCCTGACTGTGTCAATTGTCCCATCAATTTCAATAGTTTCATTACCCGAACTTTTCCTCTCTCCCAAGTGCGATGTCACCTTCCCAACTGGCCTTGTATCATATAGAGTTACCATATTTTTTCACAAGAAAAATATAAAAACATCATTTTGACAGTCTTCACTGTTTTCCATCTGTTAGTAAAATCTGTTTTTTCTTCCTTCGAAATAGCATTGATATTTGCCATGTTTGTCCATTTATACTGGCCCTGTCATATGTTGTGTCATCATTTTATGCCTAAATTACTGCTATAACCTCTTTATTTCTTGTTCAGGTGATGAGGAAATGATGTGCATGAAAATAACTCAAAGATTTATTAAAAATATGTTATGTTAGACACTCTGATGTCAATCACATAATAGTCACTGTAAATGAATAAAACTCAAATACCTCAGACGTCAAATGGATCAAAAACTTTTGGCTTCTACTAGTACCAGGCATTCTTAAACATCACTGTCATGACAGCCTCCTCGGAACTCTGAATGATTCATGTATTTGTTTCATTAAGAACACTTTTGCCTGAATTTTGTGGTTTTTACTTTCTGGAAGGACTCTATCTGTCTCACCTTAATTCTTTTACTCCCTGACACGGTTCATTTTATGCAACAACCTGAATTCTCACTTGCCCCCTATGTGCTCCATATATTTCTTTACCTTTATTTCTTACATCTTTCTTGGAGGCATTTCCACACAAACTTCATCCATCTTTCAAGGTCCATGGTAGTGTTCTTTGGCAACAAAACTGTTTCCAAACCAATTCTTCCCTTCTAATTCCTTTTCTGTCTATAGTTGTGGAGGAAAATTTTACTTCAAGGCACTGACTGTGCTGTTAATTGTGCCATGTGTTTAACAAAATCCCCATAGATAGAATGTAAACTCCTCTTTTCCTAAATACTTGAGGTTGATCTCATGCCACCTAGCACAGTGACAAAATAATAATAGATATAGCCTTCACTGAACGCACACTTCCACCACAGAAGGGCCTCTCCTTATTCAAGTGTTGTGATCTGTGCCTAGCACAGGTTAGACATTTAAGGTGCCAACCTAGGCAAACAAACAAACCTTGACATTAGAAATATATACACATTACAGCACAAACCCAGAGGAAGAAAAGACTAAGTGTCATTGGAAGTAAAAGGAGGCTGCTGAAGTCATGTGTTTTCCTGACTGGAATATCCTTTCTTCCTTGTTTAACTAGAAAATTCTCTTCACCCCTAAAGCTCAGTTCAAAGTCTACCTCTTCTTTGTAGCTTTATTTGTCAACAAAAGAAAGAATTCAGTGTGCTTAAAATTATACTTGAAGAACTAAAAGACCCAGAGGAAAGTGATGGCTTGTTCAAATAATATATATTTTGGGGGGTTTTTTTTGTCTTGTTTTGTTTGGTACCAGGGATCAAACTCGGGTCCTTGCACTTGCGCAGCAGGTGGCAAAACCACTGAGCTAAATCCCCAGCCTCCAATATATATATTTTATGCATGTTCTCTCCATAAATTTTTTGTCTTTGATATTTAAATGATGACTTGTTCAAATGATATACATATTTTATGCATGTGCTCCAATAAATTTTTTAATATTTCATATTTATTTTAAGTAATTATGCACATAAATTTCTCTTAAGATTTTTATTCAGCATGTCTAAATTATAATCTTGTGCACTGACTCTGGGTATGTTAAAGTTGTTTGCAGAAATTATTGACACATTCCCTTCTCTTCTCTTTTATTTCTGTACCTAATTTCTTGAAGGCTCAGAGTGTACATAAGAGTCTATAAAGGATGTGTTGTATTCGCCACCAAGAACAAGCCCCAAACTGTATGGCTAATCTAGTGAGTATGTTTTGGAAATGTCCCAATTTCCTTCCCTTGATCTAAGGGAAGTAGTGTTTGATCTAATCCATCTAATCTCTCATTTCCAACCAGTTGTGAAAACATGCTTCACAGGAATCCAGACCACTGGAACAAATAGGAGTAAATAATAAGAAGAAAGTGGTTAGGCCGGGGATATAACTCAGTGGTTCCACCACCTGCCTCTCAAGCCCAAGGACCTGAGTTAGATCCCCAGTACCAAAAAAAAGAAGAAAGTGATTAAATATAGATGAGGGTTTACATTTATAAAACCTTAGAGAGTTGGCCTGACAGTTCCTCCGTGCAATTCCATCCAAAGCTCCTTTTGTTAGCAATATGCATCTCTTAATTCTGATTAACCATTTTAAGGTCAGAGTCTTTATTTTCACTCAAATTAATTCCATAATTGTTTACTAAATTCTTATGCCTCTGACATAGCAAGGGACAACTGGGGGAATATTAAGCTTAAAATATCAGTGTAAGATACCACTGGGAGGTTTCATTAGCATAAATGGATGTGCATTATTTTCTTTTTTCTTGAAATTTTTGTGTGGGAAAGGGTATGGGAAGTAAAATCTCTTGTACACCACTGATAGGAGTGTAGAGTTCTATATTCAAGGTATTTTGTTACTATTTATCAGAATCTAAATTTTTCTATTTTGATCCATTAATTCTGTAACTTACTTATCATGCAATGGTATATTATACAAAGACCAAGTGTTAGTGTAGGAGTTTTTATTGTGGCATTCTTTATAATAGATAAAATAATCAGATATTCATCAATGGGGCTGTTAAAATACATTAATGATATTCAATGAAATATAATGCAAATATTTTTATAGTGAAACATTCACATATGCTGATATAATTTTTCTAAGATGTATTATTTTTTTAATACAGCAAATATTTGAGATATTTGTAAAGATTATTTATGAAGGCTTCCATTTTCAACCATAAATATAAGAATTACAGGTCAAAATAATATATAAGACTCATCTTCCCTGTCATAAATAACTATAAAAATAGACAAGATATTTTAAAACAATTCTGTTCATGAGTTTGACAGTAGACAAAGCAAATTTTCTGTGATGTTTGAGAAAAGGGAAACATAAGAGTTAAGTTCCATATTCACCATGTCTTTCTACCTCAATAAAACTTACAAACTATGGCACAAGGAAGTAAACATCAAATATGTACTTGGGGCAGCAAAAATTTCTTTGAGTGAAACAGTTATCAAATTCAGGCCTGCTGAGGAATGTGGAATTTGAAGAATGGAGAGTAGAAAAAGAGGTAGCTGTATAACAGTAAAAGTAATAATATATAATATAATAAAATAATAAGTATATATATAAAAATATTAATGTTACTCTTGAAAACTAAGCTGTGCATATACAGTGTGAGATCTCACAAAAATCTGGGATAATATCCACTGAAGGGTTAAGAGCAGGATAGAGACTCTGGATACTGCAGAATGATCAGATATGTTAGAATTCCAACTACCAGATAAGAGCAAACTTGCTTAATACCCTGAGCATTCAGTTGAGACTTTACAAAGGATGTATTGTAGAAAAGCATCACTGCACCCCTGTTCACCGGCAAGTCTAGATCAGCCTCAACAAATCTCCAAATCAAGCTTTGTTGAGATGAAGCTGATCTTCCAATAAATCAACTAATTTCCAAAATATGTTTGAAGGAAGAAATACAGCATTTTAACATTCAAAATATAATCAGTATTAGATATCACAGTTTCTCTTTTATGAGAAACTCAATGTATATATAAAGTGCAAAGAAAGACAGACAATAGGAAACAAAGAGAGAAAAAAAGTTATTATAATCTAGCCTGGACAATGTACCTAAAAGTGTACTTTTATTTAGTATAATTGTCTTATATGTTTTTTAACCTGTTAGTCTGACTGTTAATCTGTATGTATGACAATTAACTTTTCAGGGACTTGTAAGATAAATAAATGAATCTGATGCTGGTAAAAAAAGGAAGAAGAGAAAGAGCTGAAGAGGAAGGGAAAAAAAGAAATGAGATGTGTTATATATATGTACCAATTCCACACAAAGAATGTAATCTTTGTTTACTGAAAACATATGCTAGTAAAAATTTAAAAATTTTTTAAATGGATATGAAAAAGTAAGAAATATGAATAAATTATGAAAAAATAGTCAATGGAAATGAACTCAGTAATTATATAGGTGTACAATTTAGGAAAAACAAATATATATATATGTATACATGTAAAATATTAATCATAAAATATAATATCTAAAATGAAAAATATAGTAAGAACACCAGTTTGGATAATCCAGAAGAAAGTGAAGTTTTTGAAAATTGTTCAATTAACAAAATAAAGTACACAGGAGATAAAAGATTGAAAAAGATAAGTACACAGTATATATGAGATAATAGTGACCAACCAAATGTGTGCAGTCAAAATCCAAGAAGAGCAAGATTAAAGGATTGAGAAAAGTAACAAAATAAAAAGAAGAAAGAAAAAGGTTAAAAAGTAATGTTCAAAAAGTTTTCCAAATTTTAAGATAAATATCAGCACATGGAAATGAAAAGTTTGACAAAAGCAAAAGAAAAACCAAAAAAACCAAAAAACCATATCCAGGTAAATCATAATCAAAGTGATAAAAATCTAAAGCAAGAGAAAATTGTAAAAACAGCCATAGAAAGATGAAACACAAATAGGGTAACACATTGACAATAAAGATGCAAATGAAAACAATGAGATTCCACCTCACCCCAGAAAGAATGGCTGCTATCATGAGATCAACCAATAACAAATGCTAGTGGGGCTGTGGAGAAAAAGGAACTCTTCTCCACTGTTGGTGGGAGTGTAGACTGATGCAACCACTGCGGAAAACAGTATGGAGATACCTCAAAGAACTAGGACTGGAAGCTCCATTTGACCCAGCTATTCCCCTGCTGGGTATCTTCCCAAAATAATTAAAAGAATCATACCATAGTGATATATGTGCACCCATGTTCATAGTGGCAGTTTGTAATAGCTAAAACAGGGAAATGGCCCAATTGCCCATCACCTGAAGACTAGATAAAGATAATGTGTTTTTTTCCTAAAATGGAGTATATAAGAATGAGAAACAAGACATTATAGCAAAATGGATGCACATTGGGGCGATACTCTTAAGTGAAATAAATAGGACACACATGTAAATACTGAATAGCTTCTCTAGTGTGAGAAACTAAAAGTGTAAACAAGGACCAAAATGTATAATAGAAAATGCGAAAGAGGAAGAAAAGGTACAAAGGGGAAGGGGAGGTGGGAGGGGTAGAGGAAAGGAAAGAAGGGAAAGGAATACATATGAGAAGGAAAAAATGGAAACAAAGTCTTGGTACACCTCTGAGAAGCAATCATTCCATAAGGATTCTAATTATAAGCAACAAAGATACCTACAATAGGCAATTTCAAACTATCAACCCAGGAGTTAAACCAAGGACAGTACCAAAAACAAAAATGAGAAGACATTTAAGCAAGGCACAAA
>NW_004624804.1:6159139-6176685 GCF_000247695.1 Heterocephalus glaber | reverse complement strand
AATTGATAATTTGAAATAGAAAAAAAGGTCCAAAGATGAAGGAGTGAAGGGGGTTGAAGGGGGAAGGAAAAGAGAGAAAGGAAAAACTATGAGAAAAGAAAAAAAAATGGAAATGAAATCTATGTAAATAGGGAAGGGTGGAGGGGGTGAAGGGCGCACAGGTAATGGGGAAATAAATAAGAACCAAGATATATCATGTACAGGTACAAACACCCAATGATAAATGTAAACAAACTGTATACCTCAAATGTACCAGTAAAAGAAGTGAAAAAAAAACAGGAAACAAAATCTTTGTAAATAGAGAAGGGTGGAGGGGTTGAAGGGCGGGTGGGAAACGGGGAAAAAATAAGAACCAAGATACATTACATAAAGGTCCAAATTCCCAGTAATGGATGTCAGCATATTGTATACCTAAAATGTACCAATAAAATGAATGAATAAAAAAAGAGACTAGAATCCTCAGAAACAGTGGAAGTTGGAAGGCATTGACCGGCATCTTTTCATTTCATGGTCAGGGACAGGGACAAGCTTTCAACCTGGAATTGCATAACTTGGAAATGTAACCTGAAGAAAATGATGCAAAATAAATATATTTTCAGATAAGTACCTAAAAATCTTCATAATTAATAGATCTATCCTACTAAAAACTGTGAAAAGAAGCTTTTCAGTTTACAAAACAATGATTATGAAAAGGGACTTGAATATAAAAAAGGAATGAAGGGTCCAAAAGAGTGTAAAAATATTGAAAAATATTTAGCTGACATCTTTATTTATGAGACAACTCTTTAAAGAAAAAAATGACTAAAATGTTTCATTTTGACATAAATGAAAGAAAGTAAAATGTAACAAGGACAAGGATGGAGAAGAATAAATGTCATAATGTTCTTACCCTGTATTACATTTAATTTAAATTATAGTATGATACTTGAATAATACATAATATAATCACAAGATCAATCACTAAAAATGAAAACCAAAAAGCATAGCTGGAAAACTAAGAGAATCAATAAATGGAACAATAATAAATATTTGATGAATGTAAAAGATAACAGAAGTGGAAAAATAAAACAAAAAGTACAAAGAGAATAAAGCAAGATAGACTAAAACTCAGTTATACAAATAATTATCTAAATGGAGTAAACTGATTAAAAGGCTGAGAATGCTAGACTAGATAAAAGGAGGAGGCCAAGGAGCCTAGTTCAAGTTGGCAAGAGTCTAACAGAGTGTTAAAGACTGAACAAATTGGATTCTAGCCTCACAGCCAGAAATTAGACTGAATTTCAGTGGAACTAAAGGTGCAGGCTTGCTGGGATTATCCATTACCCTGCCATAAAGCTATGACTGGCTTGCTGGGATTAATCAATGCAGATCTGGACTCTGTTTGACCACTTTGTCTACCAGAGACAGCCCAAACACACCTTGAAGAGGACATTTGTTTTTTCTTTTCTTGCTTTTGTTTTGTTTTTCTTTCGTGTTTGTTCTTGTTTTTATACCAGTGTGAAAATGGCTTCTAGTTTTTTATTACTGTTGTTCTGTTCTGTTCTTGTTTTATTTTTTCCTTCTCTCTTTCCCCCCCGTCTTCTTCACCAGTTTCCTAAAATTTGCATAATCATCCCCCAGCTTTGCTTCTAATTGCTTTCTCCTCCTTTATTTCTCTTATTTTTCCCCCTAGCCCCTTTTAAGTTTTCTCCCCTGAGGGTAAAACCACCATACTGAGGGCTTAGTTACTGTATACAATTTTCTGGTTTGTCTTAGAATTTGTTATATAA
Source organism: Heterocephalus glaber (assembly GCF_000247695.1). The sequence continues at coordinate 6,174,916 of NW_004624804.1, read as the reverse complement.
CCATAAATCTTGCTCATATAGTTAAAGATGTCAAATTAATAGCTACAACAATTTTTCTAGGCTGTGTTTGATGATATTGTTATAGCTGATTATACTACTTTAGCCAAGGTGACATAATTGTTCTAATCAGTTGCTCCTCCTGATATGCCAAGACTGAGATTAACTAAGAGTCACAAACAATTCTATAGGCCAGTGCCAAAGAACTAGTGGCTGGGCCAAGTAGGCAGCAACTTATCCCCAATAAATTGAAGAGGTAGGATCTTGGAAAAGACTCAAAACTCAAAACCCAGCTACACTTGGAAGACATCTCTGAGAAGTAGTCATTACCTAAGGGTTCTAAAGACTAGCAATAAAGCTACTCACCATAAGCAATTTATAAGCATTAACCCAGGGATTACATTTTTTTAAAGTAGAAAATGAGAAGAGATTCAACCCCAGAATTCCAACTCAACAAAGGCAAACTTAGAGGGCAATGAGGTGGAACAAGTAAAAAGCCACCCACCTGAACTCTCTGAAGTGGTAACAGTGGAAGTAAGAAAGCAGATGAATGAGGCTCTAGAAAAAAAAATCAAATCAGAAATAATTTCTCAGATAACTACAGAAATGACCATAGTGAAAGACATGCTTAATGACTCTAGAGCAGATACAGATAAAAAGATAGAGGAGCTTAGGAAAATGATGGAAACCATGAATACCCAACATAGGGAGGAAATGAAATCCATGAAACAGTCAAACAGATATCCAAGAGATTAAAAACTTCACTGAAAGTATATGCAGCAGAATGAACCAATATGAGGACAGAATATCAGATATAGAAGACAAGATGGCAGTTAATAATCATGAAAAGAAAGGTTTTTTAAAAATAGCAAGGGAACATGAAAAAAATCAATCCAACAGCTACTAGATGATGCAAAAAAGAATAACACAAGATTGATCAGAGTCAATGAAAAAGCAGGAGGGCAATGGAGGAGCCTCACCCTGGGAAAACCACCTTCGTGATCATGGTATCTCCCCTGCCAGGTGGGAGTGTAGACTGGTGCAACCACTGTGGAAATCAGTATGGAGGTACCTCAAAGAACTAGGACTGGAAGTTCCATTTGACCCTGCTAATCCACTGCTGGGGATCTTCCCCAAAGAATTAAAAGAATCATACCACAGTGATATATGTGCGCCCATGTTCATAGCAGCACAGTTTGTGATAGCTAAAACTTGGAAACAGCCCAAATGCCCATCAGCTGGAGACTGGATAAAGAAAATGTGTTTTTTAATAAAATGGAGTACTACTCAGCCATAAAAAATGAGAAATTAGAGACATTTATAGCTAAGTGGATGCACATTGAGGCGATACTCTTAAATGAAATAAATAGGCCACACATGTGTAAATACCGAATAGTTTCTCTGGTGTGAGAAACTGAAAGTGTAAATAAGGATTAAATGTATAATAGGTAATGTGAAAAAGGAAGAAAAGGGGCAAAGGGGAAGGAAGTGGGAGGGCTAGGGGAAAGGATAGAAGGGAATGGGATTAATATGAGAAAATGGAAAAATAGGAACAAAATCTTTGTAAATAGAGAGGACTGGAGGGGTTGAAGGGAGGGTTGGGCAAGGGTGAAAAATAAGAACCAAGAGAGATTATGTAAAGGTGCAAATTTCCAATGATGAATGTCATTATATTGTATACCTAAAATGTACCAATGATTAGAATGAATAATCGATAATGAAAAATAGGAAGAAAAGGTCCAAAAGGGTAGGGGTAGTGGGAGTGGCAGGGGAAAGGAAAGAAGGGAATGGAATTATTCTGAGAAATGGAAAAAATGGAAATAAAGTCTTTGTAAATAGGGAAGGGTGGAGGGCATGAAGGGAGGGCTAGGAATGGGGAAAAAATAAGAACCAAGATGCATTATTTAAAGGTACAATTCCCAATGAGAAATGTAATTGTGTTGTATACCTACAATGTACCAATAAAAGAATTTAATACCAAAAAAAAAAAGAAACAGAAAAAGTAGGAGATAGTGCAAACAACATAAAAATCTGTTCACAGAAATAGTGGCAGAAATCTTGCCAATCAGAGAAAAAGAATTTGATGTACAGATAAGTGAGGCATATAGAAGTCCAATGAGCAATGATTAAAAAATATACACCAGAGCATGTAATAGTCAAGATTCCACAAATTCAGTGCAAGATCAGAATATTAAAAGCTGTTAGAGAAAAAATACCACCTATAAAGTAAAGCCCATCAGAATCACAGCAGACTTCTCACAACAAACCCTCAAGTCAAGGACAGCTTGGAGTGAAGTATTTCAAGCCCATAACCCAAAACAACCTCCAAACCAGATTGATGTACCCTGAAAAACTATCTTTCAAAATTGATGGAGAAATAAAATACTTTTATGACAAAGAACACCTGAGGAAATTTATGATCACCAAACCAGCATTTCAAAGTGTTCTGAAAGACATTCTGGAAAAAGGCAACAAGGACTACAACTCCATGAGCACCAATAGAATGAATCCACTAGGAAGGGCTAGCAATTAAACAGAGGAAAAAAAAAGGGAACCAACAATAGGAAAATAACATGACAAGGAAAAAATCAATACATATTATTTATAATCATCAATGTTGATGGTTTCAATTCACCAATCAAAAGAAAGAGACTGGCAGAATGGATCAAGAAGCAAGATCCAACAATATGCTCCATACAAGAAACACATTTATTCAAAAATAAATGCATAGACTGAAAGTCAAAGGATAGAAAACAATTCTTCATGAGACATGAACCTGGGAAAAAGCAGGGGTAGCTATTCTATTTGCAGACAAAGTAGATTTCAAGCCAAGACTGATTAAGAGAGACAAACAAGGTCACTACATCCTTGTAAAGGGAACAATCCAAGAGGAAGAGAAAGCAATCATAAATATATATGCATCGAATATTTCTGTACCCAGGTATATAAAATAAATATTAATGAAAATTAAAAAAATCAAATGAGCACTAATACAATTGTAATGGGGGACCCCGATACTCCACTGTCACAAATAGACAGATCAGCTAGACCAAAAAATCAACGATGAAGTAACAGAACTGAACCAAACTTTTTAACAAATGGACTTAGTAAATATCTGCAGAGTGTTCTACCCACAACACCAGAATACACATACTTTTCAACTGCACACAGAACGTTCTCCAAAATAGAGCATGTACTAGCTCATAAACCATGCTTAAGTAATTACAAAGGATTTGAAATTATCCCACAGATATTATCAGAACATAGTGCATTGAAATTGGAAATCAATGGTAAAAGAAACCACAAGAACTTCATAAACACATGGAAGACTCAATTATGTTTAAACGGAGATAGTGGAAAATAACAAAGTGAAAATAATTTGTATGTATATGAAAAGGGGAATTCGTAAAGATTGTAAGGATATTAAAAAGATATGAAAATATTATGAGCTGTTTTGTGCCCATAATCAATCCTAAAAGACTCTTTCAGAAAATAGTGTAGAAGGAAATATTTCCCAACTCATTTTCAGAGGCCAGTATTGCCATAATACCAAATCCAGAAAAAAACATAAAAAGAAAACTATAGACTACTATTCCTCATGCATAAATCTTTAAAATCCCTAACAAAATCTTAGCAAATTAAATTCAGCAACACATAAAAATCACAATGCATCAGGGTCAAGGGAAGTTTACCTGTGCAATATCACCTTATTATTTGGAAATCAATCAGGATAAGCTATGATTATAATAGAATAATAGCCAGGAAAAAAACCTCACATGATTATTTTAATAAATGTAGGAAAACCATTTAAGATTTAACAATCATTTATTATTTAAAAAAAAAACCTTACCAAACTAAAAAAAAAAAAGAAAGAAAGAAAAAACTTCCTCAGTCTGATCAAGGGTATATATTAAAAATCCATAGCAGAACACAGAGATATTTAGGAGACTGAACCCATTCTGTATGATAGTTTGTATATGATATACATTTGTCAAAATCCCTAGAATCTATGCAACACAGAGTGAATTCTAATGTAAATGGTGGATTTTAGTTAATAAAATGTGATAAAGAGCAAAATAAAGGATAATAGGAAGTAGAGAGATCTTTTTGAAATGGAAAGAGGATCAAAAGATAGGAGTGGGGAGGGAAAGGAGGATATGATGAAAAAAGAATTGAGATCCATTATATGCATGCACCAACTCCTCACAATGAGGGTAATCCTTATGTAAGGGAAACATGTACTAATCAAATTTAAAACTTAAAAAATATGCTATGATCTGAATGTTTGTGTACTCCTAGAATTTATATGTTAAAGCTTAATCCTCAATGTGATGGTATTAGCTACAGAAATGAAAACTGGTCCAAATCCAGCTGAAGCAGACTGCTTTAGATGGAAATGTAAAGAGTCCTCACTAACAGAACATGCCTGTATCAAATAAATATGTAAACTGCACATGCAGTGGTGGTCAGCCAAAAAACAGCAGTAGCTGGCAGCTGAAGTCTCTGAGACCAAACACTGCACAACATAATGCTGTTCCTAGGATTGAGGAATTTCCTTCATTATATCAATCTTTAATAAGTTTGCCAAAAAGTTATCTGGTTTGAATAATCACAAAGAATAGCAGAGAGAATAAAAGCTATAGAAAAGCAAAAAACTATTTATTATGTTTTTCAGATTTTTGGCTCTGGGCAGCAAATAGAAGAGATAAATGAATCTATTTCTGCATACATTTTTATTAATAGGAAATTAGAGTCTCCTGGCCTCTTTAAGTAAATATTGAATAAATATTTAAAAATTCATCTTGAATCTAGTCTAAAGACACCCACATTTGAAGGGCCAGCCTTGGCTGTGTTTATGTAGTATTTCTTTTTATCCTTTTCATCATGGAATAATGAATCAAAAAAAGAAAGAAGGAAAGAAAGAAAAGAGACAAAGACCTTCCCCTAAGACTGGGATTATCTCTAGCTCAGTAGTTCTGCCTCCTGCCTCGCAAGCACAAGGTCCCAAGTTCAATCCACTGAACCAAAAAAACCCCAAAACAACCAAACTAGAATTGAAAAGAGTGACAATTTTGAGAAATATGTAGTTGAATGCCAAGCTGAGCATGGAATTTAAATGTGTTTTAGGAATTCAGACATCAGTGTGGGCAATAGCTAAAAGGGAAGAGTTTATGTTTCATGTACATCTTGAACAGCACTTGAAAGATAAGTAGAAGCTATGACTAAGAATTGAATACCAGACACAGGCATAATGCCATAAGAACTATGATGCCCTGCTGTAGTTCCTTTGAACTACTCCCAACCATCCACCCACTTGAGCAGCACAGTCTCTCAGCAACATATATGTGCAAACAGACTAGATTAGTTATATTTCTATGACGGGCACAAACACCTGACACTCACAACTCAACAGACAAGAAGTTTAATTGGCTCATGGTTTCAGAGTATTCAGTCCTCAGAAGACTGGCCCCAGGGCAGAAATGGCATGGTACAAGGGCCTGGCAGAGTAAAGCTGCTCAACTCATGGTATCCAGGAAGCAGAGAGAGCAGGAAAATCCAGAGTTGTACCCTCCAAAGGCACACCTCTTGTAAGTTCTCTCCTCTAACTGAGCCCCAACTTTTTAACAGCACATTCATCTATATACTTATCAATGGATTAATCCAATGATAAATATAGTATAGCACTTCCATGATCCAATCACCTTCTAAAAGGCCCACCTCTGAACACATGAGATTTCTAACATAAAATTTCACAGGGTAAACATTTCTATGCCAGAAGGGAGGAATAGAAGGGAATAAGACCAAAGCAAGTCTGAAATACAGTAGATCAAACATTAAACCCTGCAGCTCCATGTCCAGCTCTTGGGGTATGTGGTGGTAAATATAAGCTCCAATAGGTAGGGGAATACACACATGGCCTTGCTATGATAGCACACATGGCCTCTTTGGGGCTAGCTCCACCTGCAACCTATGACTTTCTTGAGCGAAACTACCACATTCCTGGCATCTCCCGCTTCTTGAAGTCCCCACTGCAAATTTGATTTCACTTCCACAGCTTTACAAATTGCCTTCTTAGGGCCTCTTAGCAAGTACTGTGACTCTGACATTCCACGTTGCCTGGCTTCCCAGGCTTTCTTCTGAAACCTGGTTGGAATCCTCTATGACTCTATTAATTCTTGAATTCTCTGTAGTCCTATCAAACTAGAATTATATAAATAATACCAAGGTCTGTTACCACCTGGAGCAGTAGCAGGGCTCCACTGTACTGGCTATGGTTGCTTCAGAGTGCCTGCATGACTGAATTCAGCATTATACTTCCTTAGGTGGGCCTGAGTGAGTTTGGCCATTTGGGGCTCTCTTCTCAAAGCAAAGTCTTTCAGAGGAGTTTACCCTTTTACATCCTTGAGATATTGATGGCTGGGGTTTGACCAATTTCTGAGATTACCTCAAGTTGTCTTTCCTATTATCCCTGAGCAAAGTACCTGGCTTCTTTTTAATGGCACTAATCTTTCAGCAACCACACTTTTCTTGGGGCTCCAGTTTTACATATGATTCCTTCTGGAAAAAATAGATTTATCACATCTTTTACTCTGCTTTATGTTCCTGATTATCACTGTAGATCTTTCTCAAAGCAACCAGCCGTGCCCGTGTCATTGTCTGGAAGTTGGACGGCCTTGAAATTTTCTATCAGATTACTGCATCCACCACATTTAAATTCAGCTTCACACAAAGTCTTTAGGCATGGAAAAAAATGTAGGCAGGGTTTTGGGTTTTGTTTTTACTTTTTGTCATAATGTAACAGCATGGCCTCTGTTCCAATTCTCAATACAGTCCTTCTTTCACTTGAAACCTCCTGGGCCTGGCCTTTACTTTTTATATTCTTATCAGTATTCAGGCTTTCTGAGATCTGACCAGAAACACCCATCAAGCCCTGCTTACAACATTCTAGGGGGTTCTCTCTCTAGTCTGCATCTGCAAATCTTTTCAAACTCCTGCTGCACACCAGTTCCAAAGGCTTCTGAACCACAGGATCAGGGAGAATCACAGGAATGATCTCATTTCTCTTCCATCAGTTTTTGTATTAGTAACTATCCCATTTCTGGGACAAAATATGTGACATCCATAACTTAAAGAAGGGGTTTATTTGGCTCATGATTTCAGAGGATTCAGTTCATTGCTGGCTGGTTCCGAAGCAGAAATGTCACGGTAGAAGGACCTCATGGAAAAAAGATGCTCTTTAAGTAGCTCTCTTGAGAGCATGACAGCCAAGAAACGAGGAGAAAGAATGAGAGAAAGTCAAAAATAGTGTTTGAGAGAGAGAGAGAGAGGAAAGAGAGAGGAGAGAGAGAGAGAGAGAGAGAGAGAGAGAGAGAGAGAGAGGGACTGAGAGAGAGAGAGACTCCAAAGGCACGCTCCAGAAATCCACCTTCAACTTCAACCAGGGCCCACTTCTTAACAACACAGTGAACTATGAACAATGGATAAATCCACTGATGAGTATAGTGCCCTCTTTCAAAAATAATCTTCCAAAAGCCCTGCCTCTGATCACAGGAGATTTTGGGGAGACACTTTAGATCTAAACCATAACACACACAACATCCGTACACATGCAAGCATACAGCCCATATGTGTCCTTAGCTCAAAGGAATATCTTTAAGAAAATGTGTGGCTGACTATTGTAGCCACTTAACATAACCAATTCAGTAATTTACAAGAGTTTCTCATAGATAATAATCCTTAATGAAAAACGGAATTGCAAAAATAGTCCCAATAAACACAAATTTTATACCCTTTGGATTCTCCCACTGGCATAACTTTCCTTCAAACATTAACACAAAGGAAACGCTACCAAAAGTTTCCTGCTCAGCCTGGGACAAAATAATAATGCTGTGCATTTGGCACCTGCTTGAAATGGAAGATGCTATTTGCTCTCTCTAAAGAGACTTCTGTGAACAACAAGAACTTGGCCTGCCTCGGTCTTTTGACACCACCTGTAGTATTAAGGGTAAAAACATCAGCATCACTCATTAGGCACAAGGTGATGCTTTCTGTTGTCCCTTGGGTACTGAACCAGAATTTGGCAAGTCTCTGTTTTTCTCATTGATTGCTTATGGAGAAATTTTCTTTGGAAATTTTAACATATGGAGAGGGAACTTTTGTTGGCAAAGAGAAAAGAAGTTGTAAGCCTTACTATGGAGGTATGTATATCTTATAGTAGGCTATTTTCCCAGAATATTTTTATAGAGGTAAACCGTTCTCATACTTTTCAAATAATGAATCATTTTTCTTTTAAATTTATTTTTCTTAACTCAATTTAAAATAAATAAATATAGAAGCACAATTATATTTTCTAAAAATATATGAAAGCCATGTTCAACTCTCAAAGTTATTTCAAGCAATACAGAGAAGAGAGAATTGGTAGAAGGAATTCCTGACCCTTTTACTATAATTAAAAGTGAAAAGAAGTCACAAACAAAGACATGCTAACTTTGCAAATGGTTTTTATAGGTCTCCTTACTGGTAAAAGGACACATAAAAAATCGCTTCTCGTCCTTTTGGCTAAGATCAAGTGTAGGACACATAAAAATAGGACATCTTCTACCAAAATTTTACAACACATAAATAAGTGCTATGGAAATATATATTTGGTCTTTTATATTTCTAGGGCCATCTTCTTGAGACATTCTAATTTTTATGAGGATTATAAATGAGATTATAAGTAAAAGAAGATTTATGGTAAAGAGATAGGTGAGAAATAATTGCAAGGAAAATAAGTTAGATTAAAAAGTGATTCTGATTCTGGCTTCAGAATAAAACCACAAATATAATTTTGGCTTTCTTTTAAAGAGAAACCTCAAGTTAGTAATGAGCTACATAGATACTTATAAGAACTAAAATTTGAAAAAGTATGATATGCACTAGTTAAAAGGATCAGAGCTCACACCTCTCTTGGTAATCCAATATAAAAGAAAAACAATACTAAGAATACAGAAATTGTTACAGGATATTGCACAGATTTACAATAAAAATACCTATGGCATCAAAAACTTCTATAGCAAACCAGAAAGAATAAAAGTATAAGAGGTACATATACATATCAAGAATTTGGGAAATTTTCTATTTCTGGTTAACACAGGAAAGTTATGAGATTGTTTGTTATGATTTCTATCTGTCTGCCCTCCCCACCAAAGCCTCAGGGGGTCATAGGTGGAGCTTTTGAAAGGTAATTTGATCATGGGGGCATCATGCTCATCAGTGGACCAGTACTAATCCACGGATGAGATTATAGCTAAATGTGATGCTGGGGGGATGAATCCTGGCCAGAGGCCACTGGGGGCACCGCCTGGAACAGTCAGTCTCCTCTCCCTTGATGGGCTCTGCTTCTCACTGCCATGGCCTGTGCTGTTTCTCTTCTGTAGTGCCTCTCCACCATGCTGCTTTGTCTTGGAGCCAGCAGGCTATGGACTGAAGCCCCTACACATTGTGAGCCAAAGAAAACCTCGCAGGTGTGGGGTATTGTGTAATGAGAAGGTAGCTAAGACATTATTGCTATCATCCACAGTGATAATAAGCCAGATAAGCTACAAAATTATAGCTTTATTTAAAAAAAAAAATCAAAACACCAAGGATGCAAATACGTTTAAATGAACCAAGTTCCAGAAATTGACATGTCTTTCTTAGGAGAAAAGAGACCCATAACTGTTTTCATCCCTAGTGGAGCTGACAGAGAAGATAACATAATTAGTGTAAGTCACTAGTTACACATACCAGTAAGACATCAGCCAGACTTCTTATGCTCTTTAATGGGCATTAAACTGGGGGCTGGCATCGCAGATCAAATTACAAGGAATGCCAAGAAATAGTTTCTGCACCCTTCTGCCAAGACTTTTCCACGGTCTTTCACTGAGGGCCTGGAAATCATACATTGAAGGCTGGGGATGAGATAGGAGTGGAAGATTAAAGATAGTCACAAATGACATGATTCTTTTGAGATATGGTATCTTATGTTTCCTTCTCTTAAAGGTAGATGGATTCTTTAACTTACTTGACCACTAGTATAAAGCAGAAGTAATTGAGGACCGCTTTCTTCTAAGTTCAGTGTATAAGAGTTGAGAAATTTTACTTCCTGTCTTTTGAAACCATTGTTCCTGGAAGCACGCAATCAAACTTTGAGGAAGCACAAGCAGCCATGTTAAAGTGTTTCATATGGAGAGAAATCAAGTCTCTCAAGTCAAACCCTGTGCTGAACTAGAGCTGACAACCAGAAGTAAATTCTCAGCAAATTCAGTAAATCTTCTTGGAACTGTGCCATCTAACTCCAGGGGATCAACCCCAGCTGAAGCCGCATGGAACAGAAAAACTGCTGAGATGAACTCTGCCCTAATTCATGACCTATAATATCATTCTTTCCACAAGGGTGGCAATTTCATCAGCATATTTATTTAAGAGAGGCTTATTTTCCTGTTACTTTGTAGTGCTATCTTTGCTATAAGATAAACGCCCACACATATGTGAGTGAGTCTCATTCTGAGCTCTCCAGTCTCTTCAATTTGTCTGTTTTCACAAAACACCAAATTATGGTTTGGCTCTTAAATGTCTCTTAAAAGCTCATGTGTTGAAAGTTGGGTCTCCAGTCAATAGTGCTTTTGGGAGGTGATGGAAACTTCAGAATATGGCACCTAGTTAGAGGAAGGAGGTCATTGGGGTCATGACCTTGAAGAATACATTGGGATGCAGGTCCTTTTCCTCCCTCCCTCCCTCTCTCTCTCTCTCTCTCTCTCTCTCTCTCTATCTCTATCTCTCTCCTTCCCAGACACTTGAGGTGAGCAGCTTTTATTCCACCACACACTTCCCACCATTATACTCTGCCTCACACAGGGCTTAAAACAACAAGGCCAAGTGACCATAGACCAAAACCAAGAGTCAAAACAAACCTTTCCTCCTTTTAAATTCATTATTTCAGGTATTTTGTCACAGCAATATAAAGCTGACAAATACCGTCCGTCTTTATCTTTATAATAAATCTTGATGTCTGGTAGTAGAGGTCCTATGACTTTGTTCTTCTTCCAGATTGTCTTGACAATTCTTGTTTTTTAAATATCAAATAATTATTATAGAGTAAGTTTATCTGGATGGGGGGCTCTCACATTTTTGTTATATTGTTTTCTACTTATTACTTTTTGATGGTATTACAAATGGCATTTAAAAATTTTAATACATAATTGATTTTGAACATCACATTGTATCTAGAAATCCTGCTTAATCTAGTTATTTATTTTTCTGTACATAATTCAAAATATCTACAATTATGGAATCTAGGAAACATTACAGTTTTGTTTCCTTCCAATGTTTATGCATTTAATTTCTTTTTATATTACTTCATTAGATAGAATCAATAGCACAATGTTGAATAACAGTACTAATAATAATTAGCTTTGTTTCTTATTATAGAAACATTTAAAGCTTCATGACTATAGATAATGTTTATTACAGGTTTTTTATAAATACAATAAAAACTTTGGATTGCAAGTGTTCCACAAGATGAGCAAACATTTCTAATAAATTTTAATTTGGTAAATGTGAGCAGCGTCTTACAATACAAGTATAGGTAGTACACAAAGTCAAACATGGGCCAGGGATTTTAGCCCAGTGGTTCTGTCTCCTGCCTCGCAAGCATAAGGACCCAAGTTCGATCCCTGGTACCAAAAAAAAAACAAAAAAAACCCCACAAAGCCAAACATCATGTGATTCCCAACTAAGCCAATGATTCCCCCACACACACTCTCTCTGGGTGTAGAATGTGATCATCTGTCAACAACAAAAGATTATGGAAGAGCTCTCATCTGCAAGAGAAGAAGAGAAAAAGATGGGTGCATTCTTTACTTCAAATGAGACTAGGGAGATTTTTTTAAATATGGAAAACAGTGCAAAATTTTGTAGGAAATTACTACCCAAATAAGGCTGTCATAGTGTGAATGATGAATCTGTTTAATGACAATGCAATGTCACATTTCTGAAAAAAACCTCAAAAGGAGGCAAAAGCAAGTGTCATTGCATAGGTTCCTTGCTAAAGTTGCATAAATAGAAAATGGTTTCATTGAGTCAATAGACAGCAGTGATGGCATTAGTGATAGTGAAAGTCATCCTATGCAATAACACTTCTCTTTCTAGTGTCCCTCACACCAGCCATGAAGTTTTTCAAAAGTAAGTACAAGTTAATTTATTTTTCTTTATATTTTGTATTTTCTTTGTTTTTTACATTACATTATTGTATGATAATCATTTTATTTGAATATTTTGGGTTATGGAATGAAGCATTTGAGTTTCCATTATTTCTTAGGGAGAAATTCACTTTGATATACAAGTGCTTTGGATTTCAAGGATGTTTCTAAAATGAATTATGCTTGAAAACCAAGATAATCTTTATGTTTGCTAAGTGTTTCTCATGAATGTTGAATTTTTTGAAATGCTTTTCCTACATTTACTGAAATAAGGTAGGCAGTGATATATATATTATATATATTTTATGCAATATATAACCTAATATATTACAGATTATATAACTTAACAGTAATATATAACTATATATAGTAAAAGAATTAATGTAAGATTTATATTATTTGGCCAAGGATTATTCCATAAAATTTGGTGGAAATCATTGGTAAATCTATCTAAGGCAAAATTTTCTTTTTGAAAAAGTTTTAGTTATGATTTTTAATTACTTTAATTAATAAAGAATTATTAAGACTAGGTATTTTGTGTCAATTTTGATAATGATTGATTTTTTAGAAGATGGTCCATTTAATTTATGTTTGTATAATTATTGGCAAAAATATTTTTTATTATCTGTTTATAGGATGATTTGAATGGTGGGCTATAAATGTTTAATAAGCAGCATGTAATGTATGCACTGTATGTGTTTATTTGCAATTTTATTGACACAAAAGGTCTACAATGCAAAATTTATAAATAATAATAAACTACAACAGTCTTAATTGTAAATATCATTTAATATTTTATTTTGCTGAATGTTTTCTTTGATTGTTGCCCCTTTTATCAATAACCAGTCTTTGGCATCACAGAAATCTTATTTGATAGTGGTCTTGTCCTAAAGTGCTGCATCTTTTCCAAAAATACACATTGTCATCAACTGTATTTTCTACTGTTGAATAATTTTAACTTTTGCAGAAATGATATTCATTAAACTGAATCTTCCTTCAGCCTCAGTGCTAGGAGGAACTTGAACTGCTCTTCATGATATGAAGAACTTCTTTGCTGAACTAGGGTTTTCAAATATCTGAAGATTATTTCCTCAATTTTTTAGTACTATATGCAATGTAATGGTTAGAGACTCGTTGTACTTTAGAGATTATTCTGAATTATTAACATTTTATCTATCTTTTATAAAGACTAGACAACACTAAAACAATAAATCAAGCCCAAATTTGAAGCATTTGTTGATTTCCATAATGTAAATGCTCACATAATGGCCATTTTTGAAGCACCAACATGATATTAATAAATACAGAGTTGTAAGAGATGTAAGAAGGATGGTAAACACTTCACCTTAAAATATTTCCACCAGACAACATCAACAATAGATGTAAATTCAAGGACATAGATACTAGGAAAGATGTAGTAAAATAATTGGGAACTACAGTAGTGAGTCTTGAGTATTTGTTACCTTTATTCGTAATTTAATTTATTAAATTTAAATGATACATAATTTAATTTTTATAATGGCTATGTTTACAATGAACTTGGAGATTCCTGAAAACTTGAAAATTATCTCTTGTGAACTAGTTAAAATTTGCTGTCACATAGAACTAGATTATTATAAAGTTTCCTTTTTCATTTCTGATGTTGGTAATCAATATGTCATTTTTCATTTTTTAAAATCAATGTTGCACAATTTTACCCTTATCAATTTTGTAAGGTATCCATAAAAATAAATATTTTGGCTTTGTTGATATTCCTTTGTATGTATTTCATTAATTCCTGTTCTTGTCTTTATTTCTTTCCTTTCTTCTGCATTTACTTCGCTTTTAATTTTTATTCTTTAAGTTTTGGGGATCAGCAATATTAAACATTTTTATTTTATAACATTTATGTTGAAATTACCTTCTGATCACTCATTTTTCAGGATACTTTTTACATTTTATGATTAATTTAATGTTTTTAAGTTTTATTTGAGGCATACTTCAAATATCCTACATATATTTAAGAAGCACACTTTGATCATTTTGACACATGTATACGTCTGTGAAACAATCCTAGTCATGTGGAAGTTTTTATAGACCATTAGTCATGGGGAACTTCCTAGAAGTGAAATGGCCAGGTCATATATTACATTTATACTAAATTTTTCAAAAAACTGCTGAACTATTTACCAACACCATTTTGTCATTTTATGATCTAACAAGTTTGTATGAGAGTCCTAACTGCTAGACATTCTTCTCAAAATGTTTTATGTCAGTCTTTAAATTTACAAAATTTAATAAGTACATAGTAGTACCTCTTTGTAGATTTTATTTTTCCAATATTTTATTGCTGAATAACATTTTATTATAAGGATATGCCACTATTTATCCATTCACTCACCAAAGGACATTTAGTTTGTTCCAATTTGGAGAAATTATGCATAATTTGTTATCATTGCTATAAAAATTCACTTACGGCTTTTTTTTTTTTTCGGTACCGGCGATCAAACTCAGGACCTGGTGCTTGCGAGGCAGGTGGCAGCACCACTGAGCTAAATCCCTGGCCCACTTATGGCTTTTTATAATATATATTTTTATTTCTCTTGGATAAATAATTAGAAGCACAATTAGTGAGTCATCTATAATTATTTGTTTAACTTTATTATAATTACTAAACTGCTTTTAGAGAAGTAGTAACACTTTTCATTCCTGGGTTCCAGATGTTCCACCATCCTTTTAGTTTAAACTTGTGTGTACGGATATTTAAAAAGAAGTTTTTGTGGGAAATATATTTTTGTCTTTTTAAAAGAAATCCAATCAGGTCTGGGGATGCCCTACCGAGGTCGCGAGTGGAGCGGAACTCACCGAATCAGCCCACAGCAATCCACTGGACAGGCCCCCCCCCCCCACCCCCCCGCTCCTCTGGCCTCTTCTCTGCACAGCCACCTGGTTCCACACTACAAAGACACAGAGGACACCGGACCACCAGACCACTGTACTGGGTAAGTTGGAGTCATCTTCACCTCCCATCAGGACCGGTCTATCTTCAGGGGAAGGGCAGCTGGAACCTGCAATACAACTCTGCAGAGTTCAACGCTACAGAGGTCAGGGAGCTCAACTTGGGACTTGCAGCCAGAAATCTGCCTGAATCTCACGGGTCTGCGACTAGCTTGCTGAGACTCATTGACTTACATCTGCACACTGCTACCCATGTTGTCTATTGTGACATCAGAGACATATACTGAAAGAGGTTCTACATCTTCATTGTTTTATTTTTATTCAAAAAATTAGTATTATTAGTTTGGCTTTTTTTCTTTTCTTTTCTCCTTTCTTTTCTCTTTCCTCTCTCTCTCTCTTACCCTCACTCTCTTGCTCTCCCACATTGTTCATCTTCCCTTTTTGTCCCTGTTTTGATCCTCATGCAGAGTTCTTCTTTATTTTCCTATTATTCTATTTTTCCTTCTCACCTGCATCCTCTGGCCACACTGCTAACCTTCCCCTATCCTTCTTCCCATCTGTCCCTCCCTCCCCAACCCCTTCTAACTCCCCATCCCAAAGGGTAAAGTTGTTATATTGAAGA
>NW_004624804.1:6123896-6141890 GCF_000247695.1 Heterocephalus glaber | reverse complement strand
ATGGCAGGGGAAAGGAAAGAAGGGAAAGGAAAAATGATGAGAAATGGAAAAAATGGAAATAAAGTCTTTGTAAATAGTCGAGGCTTGAGGGGGTGAAGGTAGGGCTAGGAATGGAAACAAAATAAGAACCAAGATGCATCATGTAAAGATACAAGTTCCCAATGAGAAATTTAAATGTGTTGTATATCTAAAATGTACCAATAAAAGAATTTAAGGAAAAAAAAAGAGAAGACAAATAGGAGGACATAAAGCATATTCTCAGCAACCATAAACACCATAGCAGAGAAGAGAACAACAATCATTTTGTTATCTGCAGACATACATCTCTGTGCAGTAGGAAATTTGATCCTAGGGTTATTAGTAGATTGAAGTTTGGCTCCTGGAATGGACTCCAGTTTAGCCAATCTATAATTTTTCATCTAATATGTCAAATCAGTGACTCAGCTACACAATGGCTTGATTGATCAGTGGTGTTACTAAGACTGGTGCCAAAAGTATGCTTAGTTCAAGGTGCAGCAAGTCAATCAAGATTGTCTCTCACCACAGGATTTGAAACACTAGTGCACACTGTGCTCAGTGAGCTGGCCTGCAATATCTTTTGGAGATGAATTAAGTTTTCCGAGCCATCAGAATGCATTTTCAAATGCAGCCAGTTGGCAGGCCAAAGGAAGTAGAAAAATTGGGCCCACTACTAAAGTGATTAAAATCTGCGTGACAGAAGCTACACAGTAGCTACATGTGATTGGTAGGGAGTTCTAAATAACTAAACATTGTGCGATTCCATGTATGTTTAAAGAATTACAAATAAATAAAAATATCCCTATAATTTCTCATGTCATGTTATAAAGTGTTGTAGTAAAATATAGTTATAATGTTTCAAAAATTACTTTGGTATTTTACAATACCTCAAAGTTACCATTGCCACCAATTGCCATTCTCTTTCCTAGCCAGCACAGACTATGCAAGGTTCATTTATCAGACTTATTTTAAAAGGTGCAAACTCCACAGAATTGTGTACCTCGGGGAATTTCTCCTTCACCAGGGCTTCCCTGATCCACATTCAAGAGTTTTCTCTTTGTGCTCTCCAATAGAACTTCCTATCCTCTGATCTCTTTCCTATGTCTTTATGACCTCTGACCTTCAAAGGAAGCTTTGATTGGGAAGGTTCCACTATGTTCTCATTTCACTCTGTGGAGGAAGCTGCCTCTTCCTCTGCTCATACCTAAAGCCTTCATCCAGTCTTTGTTCAACTGCTGCTGAACTCCCTGAGAAAAGGAGAAATTAGCCTGGGAAATTTCATACATTATGGCTGCCATTTCCATGCTTTAGTCCAAGAGAGATGTTTTGTGACTCCATGGACAAGCCAGACTCAGCAACATGAGGAGAAACTGAGGATCAGGGCTAAGGCACACTTGTCTCACTACCAGGGCCTCACTCTTGAGTAGATATGGAAATTTGAGTTTGCACTGGAAGAGTGTTCATGATGCAAAAATACCACAATCAGCATGGTTGATAAAAGATTTGCTTCCTATATTAAATGTGGTGCTGTTATAGAGATGAAATTTTTGTAACCAATTTTGCCAGGTGAAAGGCTCATCTGAAAGTTTAAAGGAAATGCATGAAGAACAGTTAGGGACATGTTCTCCAATAAAAAAATAGTAATCATCTCCAAATGCTGTATGAATTACTTGAAGAAAAAAGAAATGGCTAAAATAATGGAAAATATTATTTGGGGTTAATTTCTGTAGAGGAAGTATTTATTCCCCATTTCAGAACTACATTGAATGTGGCTAAATTGCCTGTCATTTTTAGTGCTTTATTTCTCAAATTATTAATGGCAGTCAACATCATAGTACTGTCCTTTGGGACTTCTATAATGCATAGAATTTTTTTATAAAATGTTATGAAAAAAGTCAAAGATAGTAAAGCAGTTTAATATCGTGGAGAATTAGTGAAAATATTTACCTATGAAAATCATATTTATGTATTAAAACAACATTCAGCCTATATACTGAGTTTAAATAAGAAAAAAATAGAATAAATAAAAATATTTAGATCTTACTAGAACATATCACAAAGAACAAGAACAAGTAACAGAATCACCAAACATACCAAAGACTAAAGAACTGTTTTAAAAATTCTTCCACAATAATAATTTAAAAAATCAAATAAAGCAAAGTATAATTTCCTTCCTAACATAAAATCAAACTCTTTATAAAAGATGCCTCTCTTCTTACAGTGTTATGAGAAATAAGAAGTATACTATCAAAAATGTGATTGGTGAATTCTTCCTGGAAAGCAAAAATACATTTATTTGTCAAATTCATTAAAATGTTCATAACTTTGCTGGGGATTTAGCTCAGTGACACCATGCCTGCCTGGCAAGTACAAGGTCCTGAGTTTGATCCTTGGTACCAAAAAAAAAAAATGTTTATAACTTTTGTGGTAGTTGATCTATTTATGACAATCTATGCTGAGAAGGTAATCAGACTTGGTGACAAATATTAGTATGAAAGTGTTTTTTTGCATGGTTTCTCATGGAAAAAGCACTGGCCTGAAGGAAAATGGATAAATAATGGTAACAGATAAAAGGAAATACTATTCAGCCATGTATACACTTAAGAAAAGAACAGGGACATGAAAAAATCTTGTAATCTAATATTTTGTAAAAAAAAAGATGTAATAAGCAGAATACACATGCTTACACTGTACACTCTTAGGGGATATACTGGAGCAGTATCCTTGATTCTCGTTTTTAGTATGTCAGCTATCTGAAACAACACATGTTACTTTCTCATGAAATTTTATTTTAAATGAAATAATAGCATGTTTGTATAACGCACTTTGCAAATTTTTACATTTTTAGCAAATGTGTTGTAAAGTCAGTACACGATTATCTTGGACTTTTCTGGGTCTGAAGAGAGATTAGTTATAGCTGTTACCTTTCGGAAATATTGGAGAAGAAAAGAACATGATGAGCAAAAAAACACTGGCCTATGTATGCTGCTTAGTGGAATATCACTGTGGCATTCCCCCACCGACATCTCCAGGCTAGGACGTTGGAGTGAATTTGTTTCCTTCTGGTAAAATGAGAATATGATGACTTACTTGGCAAAGTCAGTCAAGAATTAAGTGAGGGAAATATGTAAGATACAAAAGAGAAGACACAATGAGGAAGAAGGCCAAGTGAGGAGGGAAGCTGAGGCTGGCATGATGCTGGCCCCCAAGTGCAGAAATGCCAAGAGTCACCAGAGCAAGAAAAGGCACCCGATTTTCCACTAGAGCCTTAGGAAGGAGCACAGCCTGGCCTTCACCTTTCTTTCAGAATTCCAGCCTCCAGAACTGTGAGAGAGTAAATTTCTGGTATTTCCAGGTAAACTGACAGCAGAAATTAACACAGTCCACAGAGAAATGAATGCCATGAAATCACTTCTGGTTCCCAAGTCAGCACACGTAAGACTCCCCCTTTTAGCTACTGTGCCCTTACAGCTGGTCCCCTTCAAGGCTGACCCGACCTCATTGCCTTTGTACTCCACCTGTTCTTCTGTCTTGATCTCTGAAAGAATGCTCACCCCAAGGGACATGAAAGCTTGGGGAGAGTTCTATTTAGCCTGTGTCCAGACTCCTCCTAGGCACTATGCCACGTCCAGTATAAGGATTAAAGTTTTGCTTGTATTGTAAATGAGTTTAATGAAACAGAACATTTTTAAATGGTTATTGTATCAATCAGTGCTTACTAGAGAAACAGATTTAATGCAAGATATACAAATATATAAGAATTTACAAGATTGGCTTCCAATGGCTGCCCACAGTGTCAGGTGTGGAAGAGTGCAGAGGGGCTGTCTATGCACTGGAGGTCGGAAGGACACAGTCAAAGTCATGGAGCTCGCTGTGGCATCCCAGGTGAGTCCATATCAGGAGGCTGCAGGGTCTGCACTGGAAGCCAGGAAACAACGTCCAAGATGAAGGTGAAGACTGGAGCTGCTCCAAAGAAACAGAAGTGAGTCTTTTTTCTTTGTTCCCCTTTTATTCCATTCAGGCTAGGAGCCCATTGGTTGGTACCACTCACACCCAGGGTGGGTCATCTGTCTTCAGTAAATCCCTTCAGCCACACCCAAGACTAAGCGAATCTAATCTAGTGGGGCATTTCTTCCTCAAGTTAATAGTCAGTTAACTATCACAGTTATGGAGTTTTGGTGGACATGTATTTTCTCAACTAAAAGATGTTAAACACATAGGGGAAAAGGAACCCATATCTTTTTCACAAATAAAAGAGATCTTTACATTGAAAATCAGCACAAACACTTTTCAAAAAAAGTGACTGTATATTCAATTGAATGGATTGAATGTTTTAAAAATTGATGAGTAAAACATAATACAATCACTGTATGTTGGGCTACTTTTTAGCATTGGGGATCTTGGGCTGACTACCTAATCTCTGCTAGCTCAGTGTCCTAAACTGTACGATGAGCTCTTCTTAGCAGGTTGTGGAGAGGACTAAGTGCAAAAGGTCAATAGATGCAAAAGGCCCCTGAGAGAACCCAAGACACAACACATACAAGAGATGTTCTTTTCTGCTGTCCCTGTTTCTGGCGTCAACTCCAGTCAAGGGCTGGTACCTTTGCAGCCATCAGCGTACCAGAGGGAAAATATGATACTAATGCTTCAGATCCAGATGTTAGAGATATTATGGGGTTATGTGTGGTGCTCTTAAACAGTCAATTTCCCTGAAAGATGAGTATTTGTTTCCTTACTGATCTTTAGGAAAATGTCCAGAATCATATTAAAGTCATTGTTATCAAATGTCATTAAGAAGCAATATCTTATTTTCTCTAAAGAGACCTTTATTGAGTTTTACTAGGAGTTGAAAGGTGATAATTTTCTTCCTTGATGAATAAATATATGTATTCAAGTTTATACAGGCATCTTAGTTTAAGAGACAAAAGAAATGACTAAATATAAGCCCTGTAGGAATACAGTATGGGCTGAAGAATTTTCTAATTAAATCTACAAACTCTAGTGCAGGTTATGTGCTTATAGCCTTCTTTTCAGTGAGACAAACTTGGTCTGTTTATTTGCTTTATTTAAGCAATTAGTTGTAAAATCAGGATAGGAATTTTTTTAAGCCCATAGTAGTTATTCTTTATGGGTCTGAGCCCTGAACAAAAATATTTCTTTAAGGTTTTTATTTGAGCATTGCTTGCTTCAGGTGAGCTCTGGCAAACGCTGTAGAAATGTATAAATCTGGAATGGTAGGAAGTATAGAAAAGGGAAGGAGATGACCTCAGTCTGGCAGGAGGCACAATGTTACTTTCTTTAAATAAAAGGCATCCTCTGTGCTGGCTGCCCCGATGCAGCCCAATTGAGCATATCATTGTATTCTCTCACATACCCCGGCCAGCCGGGGAAGGAGCTGACACCAGCCTGAGGTTACAAAGAGCCTATGTATCCCTACTCCTTCACATTCTTCCCAGGGTCTGAAGAGAGGCTGCTGCGTTATTTTTCTCAAGTTGTGTCACAAATGGGTTTTGACAGAGACGCCCAGAAGGTCTGAAGGAGAATGGTAGGAGCTGGTTGGCACCAGAATGGCACATGCCCATGCAGGAGGGAGGGTGGAAGCAGCTTTATCCATGACACCCAGGTACTATCCCTAGGTCTAGCAGAGAACAGCCAGTTACTTGTCAGGGGAAAAGCAACAGTCATGGCTAGAATGAAAGGCATGCTCTGATAGGAAGCAACAGAACAAGGCTTGGGAGAAGACGTTAAGGAATAGGTCGCAAAAGCCTTCTGCAACCAAGGCCACAGGCTACAGGGACTGATTTCCTGGACATTCTAGCCAGTCACACGGTGGTTTTATAAGGGGGAGCATTGGGCCTTTCTTCATCATTTACTCTAAAATTCCAATTGCATCTTTTGTCCAGTGGGTACAGCGAAAAGGAATGTCACCCCCATATTAGTGCCACATTTGATATATGTAGCCTATCTTTTCTATTAAGGATTCTAATGATGATAATTCTGTATCCTTGTATTTATGCATATTTCAACTAGCATGATTCATTGTGATGTTATGATTAAGAATAAAGTTCCTGAATATAAACTTTTAATATATTCCATAATTTTTAGGGCTTTAGCTTAGCATGATTCTCTTTTAAAATGTACCAAGTGTCACCTAAATTTCTTCAACACCATGTTTTAGTCCTAAATGATTAATAGAGCCCAAATCTATTCCAGCTACTGGTTTTGGGATTCGAGGAGCAATTCTCTCACCGAGTCTCCTATCAGCCTTCATAGCTTCCAGTCTCATCCCTGGTGTCATTGTCACATGGAAAATGACTGACAGTCAAATCCCACCAGTGTGGGGAACACTTCAGAGATACACAGGCAATGACCTCTTTACCAGAAATGTGTGTCACGTATGTGAGTCTCTGCATAGGGTTGACAATCTCAAGACAGTAAAATATTTACTTTATAATTATTTTGAAGATTTCATGGCCTTAAGAAAGATATACAAGGAAGGAGTTGTAATTAGAAAACTTTCTAATTAGAATCTCTGTAAATTGGACAAAAGGAAATGATCTTTGATAGTAAAGATTCATGGAGCTATGGAACAGAGGTCACTGAATACCATTTGAGAGTCGGTAACAAAGCCAATGACTTCCACCAGCTCCTAAGACAGTTTCTCTTAGTAAAAACAAAATGGAACACAGCCATTCAAAATCTTGTTAAAAATATTGTTAAATCTTGTTAAAAATATTCTATTAGTTCTTGTGAAAGATTTGGAGATGGATAATACATATTCTTCTATATAACAGCAAAGTCATCAGAGGAGAATGAATATGTAAACAAGCCAACTTTCACAAAATTCTTCTGCAACCCCAGAAGTGGTTATAGCAGAAGTTTATCTGCTATTCTCTATTTAGGAAAATTTGATATTCGGTTAAGGATGTAAAGATTACTTCACTACATCCATATGAAGCCACATGACAAATTATGGAATGGAGTTGAACGTGCCTTAAGTCATAGGTAGAAGTTTTTGAGTCAGAAATGACAAAGAGAAGAGGGAGTTACAGAAAGGAAGAACACAACAACCTTTAAATGTAGATTCAAGATAGAAAAGTATGAGGATTTTTTTGATTCCAAGTCCCCAACAAATATAGAGTGGAGGAGACAAAGCTGAGATAAATGTTGATTGGAGTATATTGTGGAGTGTCAAAAAGGTAAGTCAGTTTTTTACGCAAGAAGCAAGAGGAAATTGGTTACTGGGCACTGTTGCGTGCCAAGGAACCTAACCACCACGATTGTGTAGCGTACAGACCTCAGGTTTGCCTAAATAAAAAAGACAGCAAAGTCTGCTTCTCCCAACTCCCAAAGTATAATTGTTGAAAACTGTATGAAGAAACTATGTACAAAGTACATCACAAGCAGGATTACTTAGCTTTTACCTTTTTCTGTTGGGGTTGCAGGTAAAAAGATTAAGATCAATGTTTTCCATAGTTTTGTTTCCTACCACCGAAGTTACTCTGGATAATTTGAGACAAAATGGAGATCACATATTTATTTAATTGTATTCATCCATAATTTCGATTTATTTATTTATTTTCTTACTTATTTTTTTGTCTTCATGAGACAGTGTCTCTCTATGTAGTTTATGTTGAGCTTGAACTTATATAACCCAGGCTGGCCTTGAACTAGTGGTGATCCTCCTGCCTCAGACTCCCAAGTACTGGAATTGTAGGTGTGGACCTCCACCCCAGGCTTTATACTTTTTTTTAATGACAAACTACATTGACTGTACTTTTATAGCAATGAATGTTTCTGTTGTAGACCAAGTTGTTTAAGTAAAAAGTTGTGTCAATTTAGAAGAAAATATTGAATAAATAATAGTACAACAATGTGATCGAAAAATTGAGGTGGTTTACAAGTGACTAAAGTTTAAACAACACTGATTTAGATAAACAGGCTGACTTTACCATCCCCTAAAATTATATTGAACTTTATGATACTGAGATGTGCAGTGATCTGCCTGACATACGTGCTTAAATATTCATATCTAACATGAAGCTGTCCCAGCATAGAAGGGTCTGTTAGCCATTACATAAAGAGAAAGCAACACAAAAGAAACACACAAACTGATAAAGTAGCCACCAGCAGCACTGTAGAGTTCAAATCAGCACAAATTACATTTTCTCTTCTCTCCATCATGATTAAATTTCATAACCCTAGTAAAACTGTCTCCTCCTCAAGATGAAGGTAGCTTGAAGTTGCAGTGGGTAAAGCAGGAGGTTAGGACTGGGCTCTGGCTTCAGATCCTGGTTCTGTATTTTATCATCTAGATGAACCCCAGTGAATCATGGGGCCATGGAGCCAGTTTGTGGATCTCGGCAGAGGACGATGATGCTGTCTCTGTGGGGTTCTTATCTGAGGACCACAGGAGGTAGGCCGTGTGCTGCTTGGACTGAGAGGCCGGCACAGGCCAGGGCTGCCCTGCTCATAGCTCCCACTGCCTCTCCAGCCTGGTCTCCTAGCTCCACTCCTCTCTCCAATCCATTAGCCCTGCTCTTCTGCTCTTTAAGCTCCCTTCGCACCCCACCTGGGGGCGTTTGCATTTGGCTTCTTGTACCTGGAAAGCTTCATCCAAACCTTCAGAAGTTTACTTCCATGGTTCAAATACGCTTCAAGTTAAACAAGATTTCTCCTGCAAGGCCCCATCTGATGTCTTACTGAAAGCGCCCTCATTTCCTCTATT
Source organism: Heterocephalus glaber (assembly GCF_000247695.1). The sequence goes on along the minus strand of NW_004624804.1, from coordinate 6,133,144 downwards.
ACTCCTCTTAATCTCCTCTCCCATTTACATTTCTTAATTTGCTGATTATCACTGAAGCTGAGTCATGACTGTCACGTAAACCACAACGCCTTTGCTTTCTCAGTGATTGTCTACACCATCACAGATGAGAAGTGTTTGTCTCTCCAGTTCATCACTATACCCTCAGCACCTACAGTAGTGTCTGATGCATGAGAGGACTTGGTATTTGGCTACTAAACATCATTATTGGTAGTGGATGAATTTTGAAAAATCAATACAGAATTCATTGACTGCTTGCTAAGTACTCAGTAGACAGAGCCCATATTAAAAATAGTTTGCCCTAGGTGTGTAAAAGTAAAAACATAGGAATTAGCATTTGCTGTGTTTTTCTTCTTCTGACTGAAAGTTAAACAGTGGGCCCTTTTAAACAGGAACTATGGGAGGAGTGCAAAGAAGACACTGGACAGACAGGGCAGCTTGAAAGGGAAGGCACTGGCGGGCGGTGCCCAAACTGGCAGTCACTCCTTTGACACTGGAATCTTCATGGCAGATCCCATCAATGCTTCACGTGCTGTGTCTCTGCTTGCTGCTACACACCCATGGGTGACAGGATGGGTGTAAGCCTTTTGTATCTTCTGTCATTCATGCGTGTTTTGTTGGTCTCTTCTGGAGAGAGAGAGAGAGAGAGAGAGAGAGAGAGAGAGAGAGAGAGTGTGTTTCTTTTCTTTGGCTCTGGAGTTGAATCAGTCTGCTCCTAGTACTTGGCAACCCAGCACGCTTCCTCCCGCTAACGACAAGCCTGTCTGCAAAACAGAACAACATCTTTGAGATGGGGTGTTTATCTGGGCAGCACGCAGCCTCTTCAGCCCACAGGGGCCCCTCCTTCAAAGGCACTGCTGAACTGCGCTCACCTGATGAAAGCTGGGACTGTGTATGCTTGACTTGATTTACAGGCAGCAGCCAGCTCATTAGGCACAGTGGCCTGAGGAATCCAGTCTACCATGGGGACAAATGTTTTTGTAGCTCTGTGGTGCCCACAGTGCTATGTGCAGCTTGGGGGCCGGAGTACAAAGGGGGCAGTGATAAGGGACTCTGGAATCTCATGCCTGGCTCCAGGAGCACTAACTGCCCAGGAGATGGATATCTAAGGTGCAAAGGCTAAAAAAATGAGATTAATTTAGCTCAGCTGTGCTCGGCAAGGGATTGGGTTGCAGTTGTGGCTGAGACATGAGTGATCAGACCTCAGAGATCAGGCGGTGAGCTTGCAGCTGGAAGGAGGGAGTAAGATAGATTGCCTCTCAGCATGCCTGCTCCCCAGCAAAAGGATCACCTCCAAAAGCAGCCTGCCTTACAGATAATCCTATAAAATGCCAGGAGGAAAGCCTGGTATGTGTTCCTTGGGCTATGGCGTTGGAAACTGGGAGCACTGTCTTCTAATCCTAGGAAAGTCTTCTGGGACAAATTGCATTAAAAACACCCCCAGCCTCAGTCTCAATGATTGGATTCACTATATAAAGCATTAGCCCAGTGCCTAGCATATAGCAGTGTCCAATAAATTGTAACTTTTAAAATGAGCCTTAGCAAAAAGTAGGTGGAAGGTGGCAGAGAAGAGGTTATGGGCTTTAGAATCAAGACCCATGAGAACTGTACATCCAGGAAGGTAGAGTCTTCGGGGAGAGTGCCATGGTACATGGTGGGCTAAGGGCTAAGGAGTATACTGAAGATCAAGTTCTTTACGGTCATGGTCTTGTCCAATGATGCAAGGGAAATCACTTGTTCCAGAACATTCCTCATTTGTAAAACATAGGCTTCACATTAGGTAGTGAGTAGGAAATTTCACTGACAAGTGTAATTACCAAAGTCACACATCTACTAAAGGGTAAAGGGGAGAATGAGTGTTTATATCTCCCCAGCACCAAGTTACTGCCTGTCCTGTGACATGCTCCATGTTCCTATCAAGACTAAGAAAATCCAGGTCCTTCATGGAACTCAGAGTGAAATCAAGGAATAGCCACAAATCACTATTTAAACAGAGCCACAAAATCAAACATTTACAGACAGCGAAATTAACATGCTTGGATCAAGTTCACTAGCAAGCAAAACAGCTTATGACCAGAACTGCTTTGATGAAGGAATTTATGGGATGATGGTGCACAGGAGGTACATTACCTCTCTGAGTACAGGGATCTCCTTTAATTGGCCCTGAATTCAACTAGCACAGAAATACAAGAGGAAAGACTTCTGCCAAAAGACCACTAGTTTTAGGAGAAAGAAGCCATTATTAACTTCTTAGAATGCTGTATAAGTAGAATGATGGTGCAGAAATCAGACTCTGAGTTAGGAGTTTTGAGTCCAAATGCCCACGAAGGTAGGAAATTATCCAAACAAATGAAGGCGGCTGGGGATAGTAGATTGAATAGTGTTAGAACTATGGCAAACTGGAAAGAACATATTGTATCAGCTTCTGCAGCCATGCGTGGAGGAATGATCAACATGGCTTGTTCTTACAGTTTTTAAAGAAAAGTCAGGAATTAGGATCTTATATAAATCCACTCAAGTTTTAATGCTTGTCATAGTTTAAAACTCTGTTCGTTGTCTACAAAACATGAGTGTCTGGGCATCATTTCATAATCTTTATCCATGTAGGGGGACAGGATGTAAGGCAGAGACCATAAATTAGAGATTGAGGTATAGAGTTGAGATAGAAAGCAATAAGAATGGAAAACTACAGGAATCCATAGTGGAGCTGAAGCCCAGTTTGGTTTCCCATCATCCATGTTCACCGTGGACATGGAAGCAAATGAGAAAATGGAAATGAGAAGCAAACTCATTTGATTTTAATTAATCACCTTTGCAATTTAAAAATCCTGGCCAATAAACAAGACCAGTCAGAGAAGCCAAGAGATGGCAGTAAGTAGGGCAACAGGCTGACAAATGTCCTTCTGCACCTCAGCATGGCCCATGTTTTCGCTGGTCACATTGAGTGGCAAGAGAGAAATGGAGCCCACCCAAGGGTGACTGACACATCACTGACCAGATGTAAATATCACTGTCATGACTTGGGTGAAGAAATAAGACCAAAGTCCAAATGCTGGTATCTGTATGAACATATGAATACTATTTGAAGTGGAGCCAATCAGTATTTATAATTACGTTTTTCTTTTTGTTGATTTTCCCCACCCTTACTTTAATAGTTGTTGTTTACTGACCTATTCCTAGTGTATGCCCAAACTTTCACCAGAACTCTGAACTTTCTCTGAAATGGCCATCCTTTGGGTCAAGTAGCTGTGATCCTAGGTGTTCACCATCAGTCTGGGAGACTCCTTCCCTTCTCCTTAAACCTTCTAGAACACATATGACCTTTCTGCTTTAACTCCACATGTAGATGGAGTAGACATCATTCCTGAGACAAGGTACAAATTTCTTATATGAGAAAAGTATTCATATTTTTAGATATTTGATTAGCAGTGTGGAAATGGTTTTCCCTCAGGATTGTGAAGGCATTATTTCTCTGTCTTTCAATCTCTGGCCTCACTGTAATCCTGACATGATGTGCTTTCTTTCTCTCAATAAAAGTAAAGATTATCTTTATAATGTTGTGCCAAAATTTCTGATTTATAAAGGCTGGTCTGGATCATAAAGTTTGGTCCAGTTTTGAAGATTGGTGAAAATAACTAGTCAGATTCATCATTTGTTTCAGTATGGATTACACAAAAGGGGAGTTGCTTACAAAACAAAGTGTCTCCTGTTAGGATGATGCCCCGATGCTTCCCTGGTCAATCACGGAAGCCAACCCAGAACGGTCTTCTCAACAAAGTGCACAGAACAAGGAATGAGCAAGGCCAGAGGAGCGTGGGCATACAGGCTCTCTGGCACCTGCAGGACTTGGGTGCTGCACCAAAATCTGTTCTGTCACAGTTACATCTGTCACCAGCCTCTTTCCTATTCATCATCAGTCCCTGTGAGCCTTTTTTACCCCCATTTATTTTTCCAAACATTCAGTGGTTCTTTCAGTCTGGGTGCATTTGTCTTTTGGTTTTGGATCCAGGGAATCTTATTTTATTATTTATTGAAAAAAGCCAGCCATCCTTTCTCCCTTTTTGAAACTCTTACTAGTCAGATGACATCACATGCTTTAATGCTCTAATTCTAAAACTATTTTCCAGTCTTTGTTTCAGATTCAAGTTTTTGGGTTTCCTTAATTTTATCTTCAAATTTTCTGTTGAATTATTCATTTCTGCTATCAATACTTTATTTCCAATAGCTCCTTCATATTCTCAATATATGTATATATACATGTCTAGGGTATAATATATATGGTATACATTACATATCTGTATAATAGAATGTTACTACATAATATATCACATCTCATACCTTATATATTTTTCCCTGTGTGTGTACATATAAGGAAACTAACAGACCACTGTGTTCAGAATTATAAGTGAAAAACAGAAGAACCATAGGCCCAACGATAAAGTAAGAAAAGGCTGGCAATGGATATAACTGACACAAAACAGATTCCTCTATCTGTATGGTAATAGTAGGCTCTGAAGACTTCCTGCACATGCACACACACTGTATGATATATATTATATAGCACTATGTTATGCAGCTATTTTAAACTATACACATGAAAGCGTATCAATATATAGTAATGAATAATGTATTTTACACTTTATAATTTAGATGAACAGATAAATAAGTAGGTAGATACATTTATGATGTCAAATGAAAATATATTGCCCTCCAGCTCACTATTTATCTCTGGGCCCTCACTGTCCATCAGAGAACACCATAGTTTGTTCCACTACTTATAATTTCACATATTTTAACACCAGAGCCATTTTCACTGGGTCCAGGCAGAAGAGGGATAGGACACACTAATTCACTGAACTTGCTTTTCCTCAGCTCTTGGTCTTCTAGTGCCTGGGTATTACTTACTCACCAACACAGCTTCAGGCATGAAAGCAGAGCTCCACTCTGCTACAGCATGCTGCTCCTCCTGAGAATTCCTTTCTCTTCTGCTAGCCATTAGGGTTTCAGTTATGGAAGCAGTCTACTTGAGAACTACAATTATTTTTGGACCCTTTGTTTTAAATTGTATGTTTTGATTTGGTCTGGAAAATATTTTAGTCTTTGACTCCATGGTGGAAGTATAGCTATTTACCCTATAAGGCATCTGTTTTGCAAGACTTTTAAAAGATACGTACTTGGATTCTTTAAAATTAGATATCATAGGAGAAAAGTAACTGATTTTTTAATTTGTGCTTTTTCTTTTCATTTTACCAAGAAAAACCTGTGTTAGACCTTGGAGAGACCTAAAAAGATATAAAAGATCTTTGATATCAATAATTAGTATTAGGTAGTTCAGCAAACATTTTAATGTATACATTTGTACATATATATACATATATAAAATGTTCAAAAATTAAGCCTTCAACCTGTAAATTACTTTTAATGAGAAAGATATAAATTATAAATACAGTAGGAAATAAAAATTTTAAATGGCAGACTTAATACCATTTAAAACTTCTTAAACTACTTGATATTGTTTCCACATAATAAATATACATTGTAGAACTATATTTTCATTTAATGTATATATTAATTAAATATATTCCTAATTTTAAAAACATAAGTCAGAAACTGTGAGTCTATATAAACAAGGAAGAATAAGAATGCTTTAAATTGCTTATAATGGGCAGACTAAATTAAATGTTTAAAAATGGCTACACATTTAGAAATGATCAGAAGTTCTTTCTGAATAATTCCATTGATATCTGGTGTTTACACTGGCTTTTAAATGCTGGCTTCCATTCTGTCAAAATGATGAGGGCAAATAGGTTGAGAAATACTATATTCAGAGGTAATTTTATTAATTAGGGTATTTGCTTATCTAGGTTAAATCAAGTAGTCTTTTGCCCTAACATAGCGTTTTCAAAATTACAAAGTAAACAAAACCTTTAAAAATACTTTGCTATTTTCCAGAAAGTTTTGCAGAACATAGAGTCCCAGAGTTGGAAGTATGTACTGTGTAGCTAAGCATGAATCTGGTGCTTAAATTCCTTGGTATCAATTAATTGGAGAAAATTTTCCAAGCTGTTGGTAAAGCTTCTATCTTCAGAAAACACATACTTGGAGATTCTCACAGGAGATACACAAATAAATACTACCTGTGTGGACATTCTTCTAGAACACTTGTTTTTCATATGCTTTAGGACTTATGATGATGGCTCAATTCAGATACTATATGGTACTATACTTTCTCTGTTGGGCTCCCGCTTACATTGAGTCTCAGGATATGCAAAAGGGTCTATTGTGTTTCTCTCTAGTGGCAGGAAACAAAGAAACAAAAGCAAAAGATTTCTTTATAAACGTCCAGGTGAATTTTTCCAAGCCATTTCTAACTGGAATTCCAGAGGATATCATATTTTTAGCTGCTATTTTAAAATAATGATTTCTCTGGAAGAAGTTGAGCAATACTTTCCAGTATCAATAGCTAGAGACAAAAACAAAACAAAATAAAAGGATATCTTCTGTGGGGAGAGAACTGTCTGTTACTTTCATCTGGTCAGATGAGCAAATCCTGCTCTATCCCTACAGGAAGGAATTCACTACTCTAGCAGCTTCGTTATCAAACTTCTCCAAACTTATAAGGATTTCAAGGAAATACACCACAAATAAAGTGTATTTTAACCTACTTGTGGCTTTCATCTACATTGGAGTACTTTCTTCTTCAGTGCATAGCACTCTCCTACCTCAAATTCAGAGAGCTCTTGAGAGTCCAGGTTAAGTGTGGTCTGTGTGACATGCTAAGGTAAATAACACTTCTATAAGGTATTTTCTAAAATTAAAAAATATAACATGAACAGTTGGTTTAAAGTACAATACCTAAATTCTCTTTTCTAATAATACTTAGAAATACATCTAATAAGTAAAGCAACATCAAATATATTTTACAGTATTGTATAATCACTGTCATGTAAAAAATATAGCTTGAGATTTAAAGGAACATTTTTTAAAGAAGATAATTCATTAAAAGTATATTGCTGTATGCTCCTCTCTCTGTCTCTTTTTTATTTTTCTTCCATGGAATGTAAGTCATGTCTCTAAATCCTGGGTAGATCTTCTTTGACCACTTGCTCTTAACGTCTCTCCACTGATAGAACATTTCACTGGGAGAGGGAACAAGTATAATAATCATATAATTAACTAGTTCTTTTCTGAAGGAAATATCTATATTGAGTGAAATCTGATTTGGTTAGTAATATATCTTCTTCTTTGGAGGATAAGACATTTTTATCATCCTTAATTTTCATATGTATTAATGAGGTCTTTTTAGTCGTGTATATGTATACATCACATGGGCACATATTATACCATATATAATATTATATAATATTACACATTACATGTGTGCATATATACTATATTTGTGATATGTGTATATGGGAAAGCAAATTAACATGTCCATCATTTCATATAGTTACCTTTTTTTCTTTGCAGTAGGAGAATATAAAAATCTCCTCTTTTAGAAAATTTCCAGTACACAATATTATTAACTGTAGCCCTCATTTCATCTCTAGTCTCATTCATCCTATACAATCACAACTTTGTGTGCCCTTTGACCATCTCCCCTGCCCTGACCTTAGCCTCCTACCACTGTTACACCCTTTGTACGCATATTAATCAGGTCTTTCCAGTGAGAACTTATATATCTTCTTCATTTCAAATGCTTTGCTTTCACCTAGGTAACGTGTAAGACATGGGAAACTGTTGGTGAATCTCTGGTGTGTTTACATGGGGGCTGCACATGCAGCTTCTCAGATATCAAACTCCCAAGGAAGCACATAAACTCACTGGTTAGTGTATCTGTGCTATGTGTCACAGGATGCCAATTTCGACTTGTTCAATTTCATCCCACCAAACTGAAATAACATTATAAAAGGGTCTAAGAAGCTTCTTCCAAAGGAGGCAAGTTTTATCAAACAGACACACCCACCTGTCTTTCATGCCAGATCTCCATATCTTATCATGAGGTACAGGCTTCCACAGTGGTTTGAGGGGATTATGATCAGCAATTGGAGAAGGTATTAACTTTTATCTACGCACTTACCTCAGAGATGGGACTGGAGAGTTTGGAAGCAACATGACTTCCTCACTACCTATGTCTGCCTTGCATAGCCCTATAAATAGCCAAAGACCCATGGTAACCAGAGGAAGGGAGGGAGTGTGGGTATTAGTTACATTAATAAATAATTTAGTTTAGACCACATTCTGTCTCTTACTTCCATCTAGCAGGAAGTTCTGTGACATGTCAGGACAAGCTTATGTCCAATGGAAGTACCTGGGGAAACCGGGGTCTGGGGATGGGAACAAATGAGAATTCTATATCTTGGGAGTCAAAAGTTCCCCAATCCCAAAGCATCAGTGGGCCAGAAACTGGTGCTTGAAGACCCGGAAGTGGTTCACTGGCAGCACTGAACCCAAAGCATCCAGGTTTGTGGCAGCAGGATGGGACCTGCCTGAAGAGCAGGGGGCAAAGATGGCATGGGAAAAGCCTCCTTCTGGCCTCTCATGAGATTTTCCACTCTCACCTTCATGAGATGGGAGTTGTGAAAGCTGCGGAAAATGGTTGTGAAATGATAATGGGAGATTTTCATTTGTTTTTAATTTTAGTAAATATTGCTTAAGATGTGCTCTCTTAGCAAGGTTTAAGTCATGCATGGGTCAGGGATGGATAAGAGGTCTGGAAAAACTCTGGTCTGAGTTAATGTGCAGTTACAGCTGCTTTGTATCATATGTGGCATCCTTGAAAAGGGGGTAGAGCAGAGCCAGAGGGAGAAGACACCTGAACCCTGTGATTGCAACTCCAGAAGCCCTACTTCACTGTGCTTTCTCCCCAAACTGGAGCAGGATCCCAAGGCACACATTTGAAAATTTGCTTTCCGGACACCTCCGCCCCCACTCAACTATCTTTTTTATAACAAGTAAATACTGGGTCCCAAGCTGGTGTCCTGCCCTGCTGTGCCTTGAGTTGATTCCTTTGTGAATGGAATGAGTTTGCTCTGATACAGCCACAGCAACACATTAGACGAAAAATGCAGTCAGTAAATACCTTCCCCTTGCCTTATTCCACCTCGCTCTTTTTTTTTTTTGCACTTTATTAAATTCTTTTGTTGGTACATTGTAGGTATACAACATTTCTCATTGGGAATTGTACCTTTACATAATGCATCTTGGTTCTTATTTTTTCCCCATTCCTA
>NW_004624804.1:6081470-6120280 GCF_000247695.1 Heterocephalus glaber | reverse complement strand
AGAATGTGTATTCTGATTTTGTGGGGTGGAAGACTCTGTCAACATCTGTTAAGTTCATTTTTTCAAGAGTTTGATTCAGTTCTAGTATTTCATTACTTATTTTTTGTCTAGTTGATCCATCTATTTGTGACAGTGGCCACCCCACTCTTTTGATTCTCTCCCCAGGCATTGTCTAGCTGTTCCTGACCAACTTGGATCTCCCTAATCACCAGACCATACTCAAAGCAGCACCTTTTAATTTTTTAAGGCCGCAGACACCGAGGGCCGGGATAGCACAGACCATGGCGCTGAAGCAGATTAATAAGAAACTTAGTGATTTGGCCCAGGACCCTCCGGCACAATGTTCTGCAGGCCCAGTTGGGGATGACATGTTCTATTGGCAAGCCACAATTATGGGACCTAATGACAGCCCATATTAAAGTGGTGTATTCTTTTTGACAATTCATTTCCCTACAGCCTACCCCTTCAAACCACCCAAGGTTGCATTTACAAGAATTTATCATCCAAATATTAACAGTGAAGGGAGCATTTGTCTCGATATCCTAAGATTACAGTGGTCTCCTACTTTACCTATTTCTAAAGATTTTTTATCCATTTGTTCAGTGCTATGTGATCCAAACCCTGATGACCTCCTAGTGCCAGAGCTTGCATGGATCTATAAAACAGACAGAAACAAGTACAACAGAATATCTTGAGAATGGACTCAGAAGTATGCCATGAAATGCTACCTTAAAATCAGAATAATCTGCATTATAGCTGGAATAAACTTTAAATTACTGTTCCTTTTTTGATTTTTCTTATCTGGCTGCTCCCTTATCAGACCTCATCTTTTTTAATTTTGTTTTTTGTTTACCTCCCTCCATTCATTCATATGCTCATCTGAGAAGACTTAAGCTCTTCCAGCTTTGGACAATACCTGCTTTTAGAAACTGTAAAGTAGTTACAAGAGAACAGTTGCCCAAGATTGAGAATTTTTTTTAAAAATGGAGCATGTGTATTATGTGGTCAGTGTCTTCACTCTAACTTGGTGATGGGACTAAACCATTTCTCACAGCTCCAACTGCTGAAGAAGCCAGCTCAGCGAGGGGAGATGGATTCTCAGTTGTCATGGCAAGGAAGCAGCATTATTCTAGCAGCATCCATTCTTCTTAAGCCTTCCACTGTTAGAGATTTGAGGTTACATGATATACTTTATGCTCATAACTGATGTGGCTGGAGAATTGGTATTGAATTTATAGCATCGGCCGAACAGAAAATGTGATGTATTTTATGCATGTCAATAAAGGAATGACCTGTTCTCGTTCTACAGAGAATGGAAATTGGAACCCAAACACCCTTTGTATTCCAAAATAGGGTCTCAAAACATTTTGTAATTTTCATTTAAATTATTAGGAGGCTTGGAGCTTTTAGTTAATCTATCTTCCAAAACACTGTTTAATATAGCACTGAGTAAATGATGCAAGTTGTCAATGGATGAGTGATCAACTAATAGCTCTGCTAGTGTTTGATTCATTTTTCTTCAATAAATTGCATAAACCAATGAAAAAAATTTTAAAGCAACAGTTTTTAATTTGTGCATTCATGGCTCTCTTCTTCAATCAAACTTTATTTGTTCCATTTTCACTTCCTTTGGAGTCTTCTTCAAGGACAAACAATGGGGAAAATTGAAGTTCCATGTAGGGATAAAGCTATGACTTTGGACTTATTTGAATAACTTTCTAAGCTACTAAGCAAAAAGGCCACATTTAAGTCCAATACAAACACCTTGTCCTTACATGCCCCAGCCCCCATGGCAGGAGAGAAAATTGTGCTGGTGTGTTTAAAGGCTGAAAGCAAAGGAAGGAAACCTTATGCCAAATAAATTGAAAATAAATGTTATTTTTCTCTAAGGCTGCACTAGTGTGAAAAAAATCTCATTTCAAGAAACAAACTTAGATGTTAGCTCTAACTGTGCCAAAAGTCAGCAATAGTAGCTCTTACTCCACACTTCCCTGAAGAAATTAAGTGCATGCTTTTCCTACGACTGTAAACTCACCATTATTTAGAATCTCCTCTAGCATTCCAGGATTCTACAGTTCAAAAATATTTAGGTTTCCAACTCAAAAATACATCGGGAGGGTTGTTTTAAAAATCGTTTTGGCAACACTATTTGCCTAAATAAAAGTATTAGAAATCTTAGTAGGATAATTAAAATGATTTTTGGTCCTTTCAGAGAAACATACTGAAATTATGTTTTAAAATGTTTTATTAGTACACATTTGTAGTACATGCCATTTATAATCATCTTGGGGGATATTTACATGTACATCATATACCTTGATTCTTTTTTTATTCAAAAATGACCAGAATGGTGATTATGGCCTTTGGAGCCAGAATCACATAATGTCAAAATACCATGTAAAAATAGGTGTTGCCTTTCCTGGGTAAGCCAGGAAATATACAGAAAAAATCTGAATCAAAAGACAAAACTCATCTTAATGCCCACATGATTCTTGATTTTTTTAAGCATCTAGGAGGAGAAAATCAGCAAATCAGAAATGGGCTTGCAATTGAATACTTTTCATATAAGGAATATCCTTTCGGTCTTTATTTAGTGAGTCTTCCTTCCTCACTACTGTTTTTTGTTTTTGTTTTTGTTGTTGTTGTTCTTTTCAATGGAGGGTGGGTACCAGCTTTCCAGTATTCACTCTGACAATCAAAGAGCATGATTCGGTTTAGCTGGCTTCTCCTCAGGTGTACTTTATCAATTCCATATGTAGTTCAGGAGTAAGTATTGCAGGGAGGCCATTCTATAACACAACCCAATGGGCTAGCAAGCTTCACGACTATCTCCGGCATTTACTACCACATGCTCCCCCTCAGTGTCAGTGGTCATCTTAGAAGGCAGAAGTAGCAATTCTTTCTTAGGAAGTTCTGTGACCTCCCAGCACTGGCCCTGGGACTTCCTTCTCAGCTGCACTAGTAAATCCCTCCAGACATTCCCCCTTATTCCATTTTCCCCTCACAATGGATCTCACAAGTCAAGAGTTGGTGAATTTTGGAAGTTCCATGAGAATGAAAATAAGAGTTACTTATTCTTTATTTGGAAAATAATAGTTTATAGCAATGTATTGTTAAAGAATTACCCACTTCCTTATTATAAAAGTTACACTGTCCTGTTCAATATATAAAAGGAAAAAAATTCTACCACCCAAAGATGACTACAGATCGTGTGTGTGTGTGTGTGTGTGTGTGTTTGAAAGCATACTGAGAGATTTTATATCCTACACATTGAACTAAATTATGAGCATCTATGTACATCACTAAAAACAATCTTTGTAACTGATATTTAGTGGCCACATAATTTTCCATTGTATACTTATCCAATTAGATTGACCCAAATGAAATTGCAGATATAAATACTGTGTCAAGATAAAAATATTATCAAAGATTAAAATGGCAATTTGATATGATTAAACCCAGTGAAATTTATTTAATATTTGTTCCCCAGTTTTGAACAGCATGTCTACCTTTTCTAAACTTAAATAATTGACCAATGAATGTTTCTGAACACATTTATATTTATTCATGTATGTAATCACTTCCTCAACATGATATTCAGGAAAAGAAGGAATTTATCTGGAAGATATGAAAACATAGAGGCTTTTAACACCTATTTTGAAATTCCTTGCACAGTGGTTGTGGACATTTCTAATCTTGATTATGTACCCTACCCTACTAATTTTACCCTACCTTCACAAAATTTGAGAATTATATTTTTATCATTGCTAATCATATAAATGAATACTATATGCCATATTTTAATAAGATGTTATTAGCATAATTTTATTTCCTCTGATTTTATTTCAAGATGATTAAAGTACAATTTTAAGTATATGAAATTAGTTGAGAGACAGAGAAGTAAAATCTAAGAATAATTATACTTAATGTCACGATATTACTCTCCTATTATCCTAGACCTAGGACAAACTGTCTCTAATAAAGCATAAGAAACTATAGAGAGGGGCCGGGGACTTAGCTCAGTGGTTTTGCTGCCTGCTGCACAAGCACAAGGACCTGAGTTTGATCCCCAGTACCAAAAAAAAAAAAAAGAAACTATAGAGATTATTAAAATTTAATTGCTGCTATCTTTGACTTATATGAGAATGTTAAATCCCCATTCTAAATAATTCATTTATATACAAAACATATGTGTGGATTTGCCATTTTTCCCTATAAGAAGTTTTGTTTGTTTTCATTTTGTTTTGTTACAAAGCCTTATTCAAAGCATGAGTGTTTTTCCTACCTTTCAAAGTCCTATTCTTCACAATAAAATAAATGTCAAGTGCAGCTCAATTATAAATGTTAACAACTTGGGAGAGAAGGAAAGTGACTGCATGTAACAGAAGCTGGAAGAGAGCAACAACTCTCTTTTTCACAGCCAGTCACTTGGCTTCGTGATGCAGTTGCCTGGAATAACACGGGTTTATGCACAGAAAATCATGATATGTTGTTGAATATAGAGTGGTCCTGAGGTGCAGTCTTGTGACTTACTGCAGTATTTCCATAGCATATCTTTTTCTATTGTTGCTCTTAATATTTGGTGAACTATATATTTTATTGTAATAATTACAAATTTTAATAACTCAATAATTCACAGATTAGTCACAGTGAAGTTAATTCCTAGTACTTATAAGATGACAGAATTCCCAGAACATTATAAGTGCTTAATGGTACAGATTATTAAAAGTAGGGTGATCCTAGAAATTCCAAGATATACAGCTACAGAATCAGGTACGTGCCAGCCTGGCCTCATCATTGGCCTTTTTATCCTGTACCTGGCATCATCTTGTTAAGCCCAGACACAGTCATTCTGTTTCTTTCCGTACAGGTTTATTCAGGAAATTCCTGCTTCCATCGCGGCAAAATCAAAAGACCAGATAAGTCTGGAATTAGAGTCTGAGCGGCATGAAGATGGGGAGTATTGTGGCGGAGGCAGCGGCTACCCCAAGGTATTTTGATCAGCTCTGCCTTTGCCACATGATGAAGGAATTCTGACCATGCTGAGCAAGCTCTGATGTCCAAAAGCATCATTTAAGCCCACCACTGCCTGACTGCCAGCTTCTTATGTCACCATGCATGAAAATGAACAGCAGCACATGGATTCTGTTAATGCATCGCTATTATTCTATTATGTAAAACAGTTCCATCTAAGATTCTCAGATGCCTGGGGGGTCCTTCAGTGGACTCTGCACGCTGACTTCACCTCCTTTGCTCAGCGGTGTACATAGCCACAGACCAGTGAGGCTGAAAGATCTGCTGATGTTAGCCCTGGAGTCCAGTTCCCTGTCACTGTCAACCTGCTGTGCTCCCTGTAGCCTGTGCTCAGCCCCTTAGTGGGTGATTCCTTTCTCCCTCCCCAGACCACTACTCTGCTCCATGAAGCTAAATCCTGCCTTTAGAAAGTCTTTGAATTCCAAATTTAATTCCTGTGGTCTTAAGCAAATTACTATAAATATTTATTTGCAGTAGATACTGTCCAAATTTGGAAAGATCTGAAAAGATACTTGAAAAGGAAAAAAAGTATACAATGATGAAATCAACTTACAGGCATCACAAAAAGAAATTACGTATGAAACTGTCTTATTAAAATTCACAGAACTCAGTGTCGGGGCCATTCTTTCATCAGTGTGTGTGAACTGACTCCCATATGAAAATCTAGCAATCAGTCTCTCATGGCACTGTCCATCTACTCCACAAACACTGAAACTAAACCTGTTGTGAAATAAATTGTGTCTCTGAAATAGTCATGATCTGTTGTGATTCATTTCAATAGCTTCCTGAAAAACAAAAAGGAGTATAATTCTGACTATATACTTTTGAAATAAATATATTGTTTTCTATTAAAAATTCTTTATTTTATAGTATAATTTGAATATATAATCAACAGAGAAATCTTTTTTTTTAATACCAACTGGGGATTAAACCCAGGGCCTAGCTTGTGCTAGGCAAGTGCTCTATCACTGAGCTCTATCTGCAACCATAACAGAGAAATTTTGTATTAAAAGACTAATTTAAATTCTCTTTAGGCAACTTTTAAATGTTTCTTTAAACAGAATTTTTTAAGTCAAAGCTTTTAAATTAAAGGTTAAAAGTTATTGCTTTGGGAGACTTTTGAGGAAATGGTAGATAATAACATGTTATTCTAATGAAGGTGATCATCAATAAAATAGTTTATTTGTCCTATATAAATCTGTGAAATGTTGCCAAGGAAAAAGATCATAAAAGAAAAAATAGTGTAAAAGGATACAGGAGAATTATAAGACAATGAAGGAATCAGTACTAACTTGGAGAAAATTTAAATGATATTGAAATGGCAAATCTACAGAAATCAAAAGTGGAATTTGAAAAACAACACATCCCACTCAGAAAAAACTAAAATATCCTAGCCATTCATTTAGAAAATATAAAAATTATGTACTGCAATTTTTTGTACTATAATCTCATAAGAATATTGTTAGGATAATAAAAATGAATTAATGTTAGAATATAAAAACCGTGAAAAATCTAAAAACGAGAAGAAAAACATCTAGAGACCTTGGTTTAGAAATAGATCCTGACAACTTTCACCGGTAGAGAGGAAATGAAGCTGGACAATCAGCATGAAGAAGATAAGCTTTTCAGAGTGCCCCCTGACCCCAGACAAAAAGAATTGGATTTAAAAAGCAACAAAACAAAATTTGGAAAGGCAGAAACACAAGGAAATGTTTAGGAGACCTTAATGCTAAATCATAAACCAGAAAGAGGAATTTGAGAAGCAAGACAATTCATAGGAGCAAAACTTAGAAACTGATTGAATCAGAAACCTTTGTAAGTGGCTTGAAGGGCTGATTAAAATTCTATGTGAGATGCATTAAAAGTTGAATTTCACTTTCACTTGATAGAGAAAAGCACAAGGAATGCCATCTCAACCTCACAACAAGAAAAAAAAAGGTAACCTACAAATTTCTAAATTTTTTTCAACCCATCTCAAAGTGTTTCCAAGACAACCTGGTTATCTGATTTCCACATTGTGACTATTCCTTGTGAAAGGAACTGGGACACACAAATTCTTTCATGTACGGTATAGTATGAGAAAAAGAAATGGATGCCATGCAAGTAAGTAAGAAGAAAAGAACTGACCCTTAATAAAACCTTACAGGACCAATGTAGCCTACCATGACAGATTAGAATCCATGAGGGAACCAGGTATAAAGAATGTTCACATTCACTTGCCAATGTATTTTCCCCATGAGCTTTCACTGGGGACTAACAAAAAAAGAAAAAAAGAAAAAGACTGAGATAGGGCAGAAGATCTGAGAACCAGCCCTGGGAGGAGTAAACTACTTTAGACTGGATATTATAATGCATGGCTCAGCTACTTGGGAGGCTGAGGCAGGAAGATCCTGAGTTTGAAACTAGGCTGGATAACTTAGCAAGACCTTTTCTCAAAAATAAAATAGCTGGGCATGGTGGCACACACCTATAATGCCTAAACTCCGAGAGGCTGAAGCAGGAGAAACACAAGTTCAAGCCCAGCCTGGGGAACTCAGAGACTCATAATAAAAATAAAAAATAAAAAAAAAATTTGTGGCTATAGCTCAATGCAAACACTCACCCTGGGGTCAATCCCTAGTGCCACTGAAATTAAATGAAATAGTAAAAAAAAATAAAATAGAGCTGGGCATAAAGTTCAATGTTAGAGTGCTTGCCTAGCATGCATAAGGCCCTGGGTTCAATTCCCAACACAAGAAAAGAAAGAAGAGTTTAGAACTCTTCTGTCATGAGAAGCAAGAACTAAATTCTTTATGAATTTAGACCCAGATTTCAGATTCCTTTCTGAGCAGTTAACTGATAGAACACACCAAAAGAAAATCAGCAAGACTACAGCAGTCTTGAAAAATTATTGGCATAAAAGTACTTCAAAATCTCTTATCCTTTAATATCTGTAGGATCCATAGTTATTCCTCCTCTTTCAATAACTGATATTAGTTATTTGTGTCTTCTATTATTTTTCTTGATCAGTCTGACTAGAGGGTTCATCAGTTTTATTTATCATTCCAGTGTTCTACCTTTGTCTTCACTAATTTTTCTCTGTTGTTTTTCTGTCCTCTGTTACTTTAATTTCTATACTTTCCAGTCCTGCTTCTTTGCTTCTGCTTGCTGCCAGCCAATTTGATCTGACAACCAACAATGTAGAATACACATTGGGATCATTCCTTGATGTTGATCATGTGACCTAATTTAAACAATTTAAAGAAAATACATCACAGGATCTAATTTCAACAATCATCAACTAATTTGAAAGGATTAAATTATACAAAATGTTTTCTGAACAAAATGAAATTAGACAAGAAAAAAACAGAAGACATCTAAAATATCTCTCATATTGGAAATTAAGCAATACATTAAGTAACATATGAGTCAAAAAATAAATCATATAGAAAACTAACAAATATTTTCTAATTTTTGGTTGAAAATAAAAAGATATTATTCAACCAAAACAGTGTTTCAAAAGGAACTGCCTAACATTAAATATTTTAAAACAGGAAGAAATAAATTGTCAAATTAATGACAGGAGATTCCAGATTAACAGCTAGAAAAAAGAAAAGCAAATTAAGCCCAAAGTAAGCAGAAACAATAGTAATGAAAAGAACAAAAATCAATGAAGCATAAAACAGAAAAACAATAGAGAAAATAATTGAACCAAAACCTGGAACATTGGAAGAAAAATAAAACCAATGTACTCTTCAGACTGATCAGGATTGCTTCTCGACCTTTAGGTTAAGATCAAGTGTAGACTGACCAGGAAAATGATCCAAGGAGCAAATGGCTAATATCAGTTATTAATAGAAGGGGAATCAATATGGGTTCTGCAAATATTAAAAGGACAATAAGATACACTTTGCCACATTAAATATTGACTATATTATGTATCAGTTGTGATACAATAAACAAAAAGTCAAGAGCCTTCACAAGCTACATTGCCAGCCCCTTTTTTATTTATTTTTAAATTTTGAGACAAGATCCCATCAAGTTGGCCAGGCATGACTCAAACTTGCAATCCTCCTGCCTCTGCCTCCCCAAGTCCGAATCAGAGACTTCACCACCTTTCCAGGCCCAGACATAGTAATGAGTTGTGGCTCAAATCTCCTGAGTAAGGGTATAGGCTAGGAAGAGAGAAAATCTTAGGGTTGAACTTTCAAGATCTTAAAATTTATTTAAAGTTGGGAGAGAGAAGAATAAAAGTAGAAAAGAGGAAAAGGAATGGTTAGCAAGATAAAGGGAAAAATATTATTTTGTCATAGAGGGTAAGAGAATAGAAAGTCATCAAAAAACATTTCGTCTAAAAAAAAAAGTGCTCCAAAAATCATTGTATTATGAACTAGAATATAATTTTAAAATAGCTGCAATTCTAATGAGGAATAAAGTTGATCAAGCAAATAAAAGTAATTTTTTTAAAATCAGGAATGAAATCATGCAGTACCTTTTTCAAAAGAATTTTGAATTTTGTTTAATGCCATTACTTCTTGCCCTAAATTCCACTTTGTCTGACATTATTTTCACTAATCCTACTTGAATTTTTTTCCCTGTCATTAATTGACAATTTTAAAGACTCCACCTCCATTTTTATTTTGTATTTTACTTTGTTACTATAGTTATAACTTTGGGGAAATGAAAGTTTTTGCTTTGATTAGATAAATATAGAAAAGACATAAAATAGAATGTTAGCAAGGATCACCTCTGGGTGTTTGGGTTTCAAAAACGCTTGTGTATCTTTTGTATTAGCTAAATATCTTTATATGATTATGTTAATGTTTCATGTTAGTGGACTTGAAAACAAGGAGACATCATTTCTTACCTATATCATTTTCTTGTTCACTGGGCATCTGTTTACTCTTTTTTAGTTATTTTCTTCTTTTGATCTTTCTCATTTATCTGTAGACACACTGTATTATATGGAGTGTTATATGTTATCTTTATTACCTGTTTTTTGATTATATGTTTTTATATCTGTTTCCAGTCTGTCATTCTATTTTCATTTCATTCGTATTATTGATCATATATAAAAGCTTTAGTGCATATGGAGTAAAATTATCTAGTAATTTCCTATATGTGTTTTTTATGTTATTTTATAATAATCATAATAATAACAATTACAATTTTATAATAATTTTATATTATTTTAATAGTAAAAATCCTAATAAATTCACAGTATTAGGTGACTAGTTACATAAATTGCAATACATTTACTTGCTAAAAGTTATACAACAAAAATCATTTAGTAATATTAAAATGTTTACAATTTTTGCTGAATAGTACGGTAACTACAAACCATATTGTATCTTTTTATTACATATACATATAGAAAAACACACATGAAATAGATAAAAAATTTACAAAGAGCAGTTTCTCTCTGTAGTAAAATTACATGACATTCTTTTCTCTGTGCTTTCTATATTTTTGGTTCTATTTCTTTCAATGTATACAAAAATGGCTTTTATAAGAAAAAAATCTAAAACTATTTTAAAATTAAAAGCAAAGACATATATAAAATGACTAATGAAATGGTATACAAAATTAAATTATTAAGTGGATTCAGTGAGGATAGAGGGGAAGAGACTCATCTAGGGTGTTTGTGAAGTTTTAAATCTGGAAGCTGAAGTGGTCGTGCCCTTCACAAATAAAGAATAGGGGAAAAACACAAATACGGAGGAAAATTGAAGAGTCATGACTTTGAAATGTTGAATTTAGGTTGTCAGTGCACGGTCCATATAATGTAGAAAGTCATAGAAGTACAGGTAAAATTTGAAAATAAATGATTCCACAAAAATATATATCAAGAGAAAAAAATTAAAGATGTAACCCTTACGAAGTAATCAGAAGGGGAGCTACTGGGACCTGAATGTGTCCCCAAAACACCTTTTCTGAACATTAGTCACCAATGCATTAAGAGGTGGGCCTTTAGGAGGTAATTAGTAATCCTCACAAATTACTGCTCCTGGAGACAGGTTCAGTGGAACTAGCTAGTCATTTTGCCCTTCCTCCCTCTACCATGGAAGGACAGTGTTTGTCTCCCATAGAGGCTGCACCAACAGGCATTAGCTTGGAAGCAGAGGTAAGGTCCTCAACTGACACCAAACCTGCCAGGAATGAGTGTTTCCCAGTCTCTGGAATTGTGAGAAAAAAATTTCTGTTGTTTATAAATTACCTAGTCTTTGATATTTTATTATAGCAGCATGAATGTACTAAGACAGAGCCTAAGGAGAAAAAGCAGAGAGCAGAGTTGGGGAAAGAGAACTTGTGTGACAGAGTTCTACATTTCCCATCTTGTAGATGTCAGGGAGACAGGGAAATGGCTTGCAGGAGGAGCTGCTGAGCACATGGGCATGCTGCCATGCTTCACAGTATTCACAGCATCGTTTTACCTCTACTTTCATACTTCTGAGTGGGAATAAATACCCTGAGTCCTCACACCACCTTGTGCTCTCAAAGTTCCCTAACCAGTACTTCGTTCATCTCCCAAGAACTCCAATTTCTGTTGGGTATGAAGAGCAGGAAAATTAGATAGTTAGGAGGTGTTCGGATGTCTTAGTTACTTTTCTCATTGCTGAGACAAAGTATCTGACACTCAAAGTTAAAGGAGGAGTCCGGGATTTAGCTCAGTGGTGCCGCACCTGCCTCGCAAGCGTAAAGTCCTGAGTTCGATCCCCGGTACCACACACAAAAAAAAAGGTTAAAGGAGGAAAGGCGTGTATTGTAAGGGATTTAGGTCATAGTATCCTGGCTCCAAGGCAGGGTGGCATGGCAGAGAAGAAACAGCTCATGAAGGCAGAAAGCAGAAGGCAGCAAGGCAGCAAGGCAGGAAGAGGTGAAGTAACCAGGAAGCAGCAGCAATGACAACAGCAGCCCTCTTTCTGTCCCTATATTTTATCCAGGGTGCATGCCCTTAGGGCAAGTAGCATGCACAGCCAGAGTGGGCCTTCCCATTAACCACACCCAGAACCATCCCAAACCAGTCAGTGGACTAATTCAGTAATCACACACCCCTGATACCAGCATCACACACTCTAGATCCAGCCACTTCTGAAAAGCCCCAACTATGACCTCATGAGGCTGGCGGAGGGGTGGGGGGGGCAATCTAGACACAAGCTGTAACACAGGACAGTGCAATTCTGTTTATAGAGAGAGAAGAAGCAACATTTTCCCCTGTCTCCTGGAACCCCAATAGAAGCATTAAGATTTCTTAACTACCTGGGCCAGATCCTATGGAGAAAAGGACTGATAGGAAGAGAAATATGTCTAGGTAGTAACAGAGAAAAACTAAGTTTAGAAGGCTATGTGCCAGGTGTGGTGGTGTATGCCTAAAATCCCAGTTTTCTAGAGGCTGATGGAGGAAGATTGTAAGTTCAAGCCCAGCCTGGGTATTTTAGGGACTTAGGAGATCTTGTCTAAAACTAAAAAAGGTCTGGGGATATAGATCAGTGTAAAGGCTCTAGTTTCCATCTCTGGTACTGACCAAAACATGGGCACGGAAGGTTAAAGCATTAATTTTTTGAAGAACCATGTCAGGGTAAAGGCATCTGAAAGACCTTCCTCAGGTCATTAGTGGGAGAGAAGGCAACCACATGCTCAGCAGCAGAAGCAGCACGCTGGCTGGCAGCCTTGCATGTGCTGGTCCATGCCAAGCCCAGGCTACTCTAAGGTTTAGGTCTGTGTGGCTGCTAAGTCCTAGGAGACAGGGACCAACCAGAGATCCTCTCCTCTCTCACTGACACGGATGTCTGGGTGTTCCGATTTTGTTTTTGCTTGTGTTGTTTCCTCACCCATTAAAGAGAAGGAAAGACAAGGATTTTTTTTTAAGAAACCCAGATACAGATCAAGTGCTATAAACTACAAAGTGATGGAATAAAAGATTTGGTAACATTAAAAACATACATATGCTAGCTAAAGAAAGGAGAATATAGAACCAGGACTGAAAACAAATTTCAACATTTCCAAGATAAGATTTATGAAAGAAAATCTGTTCTACAATTAAACATGAACCTGCTTGTGATGACATGATGAGAGGTTCTTGTCTGATTGAATTATATTGTCATCACTTTTCCTGGGGACAGAAAAAAAAGGGAAGGGTTGACCCGATTAAAACCACTTAAGTACACTGAAGTCATAGCAAAAAATCTCTGTGGTAAACATCGAAGCAACAGCTTCCTTAAGAAACAGGGGCCCATGAATTTTTCTCTTAAATCCAAAATGAAAAATAAATATGAAAAAAGGACAGAAATTTCATTTTTTTAAAAAGTATTGCCCTTGGAAATAACTAACAAGGACAGTTTGTTCACTGTAGCAGGCCTAATAATTTTAAGGCACCAGTGGGTAATTGGAAGTTTATTATCATTTGAAAAGATCTTTCACTTTAAAAGCCAGGCACCCACCAGCAGTAGGTTGGTGTCAAGCAAAGAGCCAAGCTGAACAGGAGATGCTTACTGTTCGGCTTACAGGTGGTTGGGTCCGTGAAACTATTCTGCAGAGAAGACCAGAGCCTAGTTGGGAGGGGGTCAGGGATTGCAGAAAGAATGCCAGAACATATATTGCAACTGGGACAGGCAAGTTTTATAACCTCAGAATCTAAGCAAGAAAGACATTTCTTAAGCAGACATTGATACAGAAAATGACTTCCAATAATAATAAGAAGAATGGATAATATTTATTAAGTACTTGGAATGTACCAGATAGCATGCTCAGCACTTTAAATATCATATTTAATTCTCGAAACAATTCCATTTTATTGATGAAAATAAGAGTATTAGGGAGACAGAGCAGATTCCCCACACCACATAACTAGAAAGAGAGCCAAGACCCAAACCCACACCAGTGTGGCTCTAGGACTACAATTTTTAAGATCACCACCTCACACTACACTGACATGGAAAGGTTCTTTCATCTCAAAATTTGATTTTGTTTTCTTTAATATATAGCGAGAGCTGCTGACTTATGGTCTTTATTTTAGATTTCACCAAGAACAAGGGGGTGCAGCAAAAATTGCTGGGCCAAGCTCCTGTTGAGGAAGAGGCTATCTGAAAGTCTCTGCTTCTTTTGGGTTATGCTTATGTTTTCATATTTTAATAGTATGGATTTTTTGTGGTACTGAGTATGAAACCCAGGGGCTCACAAATGGTGATATTTAAAGCAAAATGATTAGGTATATCTGGGGTTATGTGGTTTCCGTGGGCACCCCTAACATGAGCAAAGGAAAAAGTGATAGGTAATAAACCAGACATGCAGACAGTTCTGTGGCGACGAGCAGTAGGGCCATTCACTGCGCTAGTGAGTTTTGCGTCTCAGGCACCATCCTTACTTTCACCAAATACATCACAGTTCTCCTGTGGTTGCTCAAGTTCGCCTCCAATGGCTGCAGAGAGAGGTTGAAATAAATATCCCACAAGGGTAGCCTTCTCTCCCTTTTCCTTAGAATCAAGGAAGAAATCCTTGTAGTAGAAACCAGTGTCCCCATGGTTATGAGAACTGGAGATATGGACTCTCCAGGCTTCTCCACCTGCTCCTGCCTGGCAGCCCCTGGTCAGTGAGCTTCTGCCCACACTCTCCACTTACCTCCAGTGACTCCTTCTCCCTCAAGCTGGGGTAAAAATACTCCCTGTCCCCCGTAGTCACCTATTCTGCATTCTGCTCACAACTTTGAAAATCACTTCTTTATTAAATTCTCCTTAAATCATTCATTTTTAGGGTTCCATCTGTTTCATGCCAATAACCTGACTGTCTCAGTCTTATGACAATGAAAACAGAAAAGTTACATTCCCAAAGGAAATGAAATCAGTACTCCATAGAAATATCTCCATTCCTATGTTCATTGACATATTATTCACTACAGCTAAGATACGGAAGCAACCTAAGTGTCCAACAACAGATGAATCCACAAAGACAGTGTGGCACAGCTATACAATGGGATATATCTAAGCTTTAGAAAAGAGGAAATCCTGCTATTTCTGACATCATAAATGAACTTGGAGGATATTATGCTAAGTGAAATAAACCAGATATAAAAATATAGTGCATGGTCTCACATATAGACTCTGAAAAATACTGAATACATAAAGAGAGTGGAATTAGAATACAAGAAGGGTAGTTACCAGATGTGGGGAGGAGGAGGAGCTGGGAGATGGTAGGTCAAAGGGTACAAACTTGCAGATACACAGGACAAATCCATCTAGAAAGCTAATGCACAACAGGAGAACTCTAATTAATCATATTGTGGTGTCGACTAGAAATTGGGAAAGTGAGTAGTTCTAAGTGGTCTTACCTAAAAAAAAAAAAGATTAATAATGGAAAGTCATGGATAGGAAAATGTACTTGACTGTACTAACCATTTCATGATGTACATCATCCTAACATGCTGTATATCTGCAATAGACACAACAAAACATATACCAAGGAAATACTGTAGAGGTCTTCTCTCACCTTCACTGAATTCTCATTCTCCCTCAAATTCATACTCACCACTTCTCATACTCAACATATACGTACTCAACACTTCTCACTCACATGCTTGTTTTTTGCTCTTACCTCTGTAGTTCTCAATTCACATGATGAAGTCTCTGCCCTCTACCAAGGCCACGTTCACCTCCATGCCACCTTCACCCGTCACTCTCAGAGCTGCTGTGAAATCTTTTACTTGGACTCTGCATGGCTGTTGCCTTCAAGGTAGGTGCTGCCTTAGAGGGTATTTTATTCTGCTAACAGCCCCAAAGAACCATGTCTTCCCCCATCAAATCATACAGTTCCACTCTTAAAGGTCCAAATGACACCCTTCTTCATCTACAAAGCCTTTGTCACAAAGTCAGGATCTGTTTCTGTAAAATATTAGGTTTTTTACACTGCTAAACTCAACACAACCAAACTTCTCTAACTCTTCATGCTTGTTCTAAATTGATACTCTTCAGCAAGTATTAAATATATATTCAGTGGTTCTCTGGTTTACCTATGCACACAGTTACCTGTTCCTGAGGTGGCCATGCCTTCCTTCTGAGGTGGATTATCACCAACAATGGATGCTCAGAGACTGCTTCTAAGACTGCTAAGTAGCTCCGGTGCTCTCTCTCTCTCTCTCTCTCTCTCTCTCTCTCCTCTCTCTCTCTCATCTCATTCTCTCTATTAGAAAGGAGTCCCTAAAAGTTTGAATCACTAAATTCAATTTTCAACACGTAGGTTATTAAAATGTTCATTCTACACTAAAATCAGCACGGAATGTGTAATAACAGGAAAGAGAAATATACAGACTGTCCATGCTTGGCACAGCAATGAGTCATGTGGGTTAGGAAGGTATGTCTGGGAGTATCGTATGGCTGATTCTCAACCTTGACACAGAAGAGCTTTGTAAAGCATCCCTCACTGCCTAGCCCCATGTAACAGACATTCAGCTGAGCTGGCTCACACTGCGTGCCAGAAGTTTCAATCTAGTTCATGAAATATTTTTTCAACTGCAAAATATGCATTTTTTTCAAATGAAAAAAAAGTCAATCACTCCTTTATCCTTACTCCCAATCCAAAATCATCTTGTGCTTCATGGGACCTAGTTGATTATAACAACTAAACTTCCTTAATTCTCACAGCATTCATGAGTACTTAAGAGTGCTCTCAATCTATGCTCATATTTTAACTTCCATGAATTGAATACTCATACATTCTACAACTTTATCAAGGAGGTACTATTATTATACCCATTTACAAAAGTCAAAGACAAGACTTGGGTTGTTGAAGAAGCTAACCTAAGCCCACACAGTTAATATGGGGGAAACTGAATTCACATTCAGGGTTGTCTAATTCCATATAGCAAGCTTTTTACCACCATATTATACAGCATGTTAGAGTACACAAGTGCTGACTTTATTCAGTGAAATGTAAAAAACAGACAATTTATTTGGAAAAGTGCTCTTAAGAAAGTCTCCCCCAAACAGGGTGCATTCATAAGCCAGGAACAGTACTTGAATCATTCCAAGACAAGAATAAGCAGCTAATTCTTGGAATAGTTCTAGATCCAGTAGCCAGGAAAATCTTCCCTTTCTGCTTCATATCAGAGGATATGGGGGTAGGGGTCCACTAGCTCTTGGATCATGTACCCCAGAGATTACCAGTGACAAGGATTTTCTATGATGGTGTCAACTGCCAACAACTTCAGACTTCAGACTGAACCTGTGATCTTTCAAGCTTCATTGAAGGTCTCTGTCAAGTTAAACTGGTTAGAGGAAGAGAAGGGGCAGTAATGCCAGTGTATCAGTCACTTGGAAAATGACAAGAGCTGTAAATGAGAAAAACTGGCAATACATGAGACTCTTTGGATCACTGACCTGTCCTCATGGATTTCCTCTTCAAAAGACACAGCCATAGATGTAGAAAAGGACCCAACACAACACCCACAACAGAATTGAAGTTGTCCTAAACCTTGGCTTCCCGACTACTGGGGTGTAAGCTTCAAATCTTATCCCATCTCACAGCAACCCCAAAAAGAAAATTTATGTCCCACAGTTTTGCAATTTGTGAGATTCTTTCATGTTCTTGAAGATGTGAGAGAAATAAATTGGGAGATTCTGTGGTTAACCTCCTGGCACTTGTTTTGTACAAAAGCAGCTATGATTTTCTCTAAAATGTCAAGTAAAACTGTTTCATGCCATGCTTTAGCATGGCAACTTGGGAACAGCTACGAGGTAGCTCTAAATCTCCATCCTAGTTGTTTATGTCTGCTATTTTAATTGACACTGAATAAACAATTTGACCATGATAAATACTGGGACCACCCAGCCACTCTCCCTCTCTTCCCAACAGTACATATAATCATATGTATCCATTGAACATAAATGATGATAAGCTTTCATAGACAAAAAGACACTGCCTCTGTGTTGTCGGCGTGAATGCTTCCAAGCAGACACATGAGGACTGGACTTGTCCTAGACTTGTGTGGCCACACTGAGATTTCGTTAAGGGTCTAGTAGCTTGCCATGTTGTTCTATATCTCTGGTTGTTAAGTATTTATTGTCGTCCCTGACATATGTTAATAAATGGCCAGGAACTCATACCAACATTTAAGTTTTGGAAGGGAACTAGGCTCTACAGGGAAGGAACTTTGAAAGGATATGTTTGTAGGACAGCCACCTTTGCTGGTTGCTGCTAGCATGGTCAGCTAATGGTAGGACATCAAAGTAGCTGAACAGAGTCATCCTGGGATTGGTTTCCTGCCTCTGGGAGGAAGAAGGTGCTCAGTACACATTCCTAGTAGTAAAAGTGTCATAGAAAGAGAGTCTTGGCGCTTTGATGGACTCCACCAGCATCCAATAATAAAACAATATCTAATAAAACAAACTAATAAAACAGTATCTGTGAAAGAGGCTGGCACAAAATGGTCTCTTGACAGATCAGAGGTCCCTTTACTTCTTATACATCGATGAAAGTAACAAAAGAGTCTCACGTGATAATTTGTTCACTGAATTAAGTGAATACGCAAAAAGAAACAAGTCCTTTATAAATATTGCAAGACCAAGAAAATTAAAATAATGATCTAAAATGTATTCCCCTACCTTCTGTCTCTCTCTAACCATAGTGTCTTTAAATAACATTTGTAGTAATGCGAAATAATTTATTTTATTCACTGCTATTACCATAGAACCTAGAAAAAAGTCTGTATGCAGTATGACATGTGCTCAATTAATGAGCCTTGAATAAATACATAAAAGTAGATAAACACATAGATACATACTAAATAATATATATAATAAAATGATTGGTAAAATAAACTATCAAGAAGGTCCTATGGTACAACGTTAAGGTCAGAACATAAATTGAAAGGGCTTCTTCCCAATAAAGCCACACTCTGATTAAGTGACCTTAGGTAAGTTCTTTCATGTCTCTTTGATGCATTTTTCATCTATAAAGAGATAATATCTCACTAGGTTGCTTTGAAGATTAAATAATTTAATATACACAAGAATGCATAAATCATAGGCACCATGAAAATATTACCACATCACAACAATAAAAATAAGCACAGTGAGATAATGGAATTACTATGTCACTAAATGGCCAAGATTAGCATGGCTGATTCCATTGGGAAGTAGGTGTTCATTCGGAGTCCCACTTTTCTAAGCAGTTCTTTAATAAACTTGTTGCTTTCTGATCTCAGAACATGTGCATATCTTTCCTGCCACCTGCCCAAGCAATGTGTACAAAGACAATTTTGACATCTTCTGCCTATTTCTTACCCATTGGTGAAAACCAAATGCAGGGACTTCTTCCTACCAGAATTCTTCTGGGATGATCCTCCTCGATCTTCTCAATTCCCACACCCTGTCTAAATTGGATCTTTCTTATCTGTAGTCAGATAATGATCTAAACACAATTCACTGATAACCCTTTGGCCTAGACCATAAACTTTGAGAACTGTGCCCTTCTTTTGATTATCAATTGTCCGACCAGTGTCTGGTGCAAAGTAAGAATGCAGTAAATGTGGAACGAATTAATTATGGTGAATGAGACTTAGGAAGGTTGAAGTTTCCATGGGTCAACATTGCAAAAATTCCCCCTACTGAGGCAAGTTAATAGTTAATCCTCCAAATGTGTTCTAAAGACTGATTCACAGACCTTCCAGAATGTGTGTCCTTGAAGGAGTTAGAAAAATGTCAAGCTGTGCTTGACTGTTTATCTATTAAATGATGTTTTCCTCCTTGTATTTTCCTTGTATGTCTCTTCTAGCAATAAACAGGGTCTCTCTTCTTGCCATGGCACAGATATAGCACAAACCACAGCCTCCACACATTTCTCCTACTAAGGGAACTATACACATTTTCCAAAAATAAAGGGGGAAAGAAGTTAGATGTAAGACATAGAAGTCATCAGCATTTTTTAAAGGTTCCAAAGATCCCTAGAAAAATCAACATTTGTGAAACAACTTTGAACTCTGGCATTCAACAACATTCTCAATGTTCCATACCATAAGTTCCACTTTCATAAAATCAGAAATACATTTCAGGGCTTATTTCATAGCAGAATGCAATAAGGTTCATAAACGTCTCTGTGAAGTTTGAATGTAATAAAGTTCAGCTATAAAACATTTAATATGCAACAGGCTTCTTCACCAAGATGAAGTACTGACTCTATTTAATGGGGCTCCCTTTACAGCATACAAGAAGAAATATTTTTTAAATCTACAAATATTTACAATTCAACCATCAAAGGCAATTTTTTTATCCTCACTACAGATCAGGTTGAGGCAAACTGACATTTGTGATCACTGCACCCAAAATATTTTCATAGAAAGCTCTTATAACTGTTCCCAAAGGGCATTTAAAATCCACTCCTTATTTGGCTATGCCATTCAGTGGTTGACAGATATTTTCCAGCTGCTTCACAACCAGCCTCTCATACAGAATGTGGACTTTTGCTTTGGGAACCAAAGAAACAGGTTCCACTCATCTGTCCAAAGCTGTTTGTGTATGTCATCTTCAGCCTAGCCTCAGTTCTACCACTGAGCTTTTGGACCTTGGGTGGAGCAATCATATTAACACAGTTCTGAGTGTGTTTTACGTGTGCACTTTGGGCTTATAGGGCCAGACCTTTCATAGAAATGGTCACAGAAGTCCACTGGAGAATCTCTTTCTTTTCATGTTTTTACAGGGCTAACAGGACCATATCTAGAAGGATTCTAAAGAAAACTACAGAATGACATCCAAAGCTCACTCTTTCATTTCACTCAGGTTCCTACTGATATATCTTCATCACATCCAGCCTTTCGCTGACCACCCTGATTAAAATAATCCTCCCTATTACACTGTGTGCTCTCATCTTAGTTTACTTTTTAATAATTTTTATTATCCATTATCATGTTTACTCTTTCACATCTGTCTCTCTTCGCTGGAATGTAAGCTTCATGAAAGCAGATGCTTTGTTTCACTCACTCATTGCTGCATGCTCAGGGGCTGGAATTACTGCTGACATCTGTTGATGCTCAAGAAATATCTGTTGGCTTTAGCATAAAAGAAGGGATGAACAACAAAGGTAGGAAATTATGGACAAGTGGTGTAGAGGAAGACTGGAGAAACCCAGGTTGTAGTGAGCCGCTTTCCAGACCCAACATGAAGTCACACACCTCTGCTTCTATTCATGTTATTCCTCTGCCTGTGATGTCCCAATGCCCCAAAAAGACACCTGTCCTAAACACCCAGTGCCAGTGTCACCTGCTCCCTAGAGCTGCCACGGACTTCACAGAGCAGAACTGGTCACTCCCTTCTCCATTATAACTGCACTTTAAGATCCTTTTAACTAGCCCATCCCATCCCTACATACACCTGTTTGTTTTCTACATAACCAGTGTGTTTTCTAACAACATGGCCTGAGGTGCTGCAGTGTCACACAACATGTAGTGATTGGGTGCCAGTTGTTTAAGGCACTGAGGGTCATCAGAGACCAAAATACATAAAGCCTCCTAGCCTCATTGAAATTACACTCTAATAAAAGCAAGCTAAGCACTTGTTGCAAGGAGGGATTTCTTCAATAATATCTGGCTTCTCCTACATCCACAAACCCAGTGTTTTATTATTCTTGACAGATCACATTGGAAGGGCAGTTCTTTATTGAGTGGACAAGGAGAAAGATACGTCTTCCTTTTTAAAGGGTTCCTTTTAAAGGGTTCCAGAGGTTAGAGTGAAAACCCCAACTTTTAGTTAAGAAGAAAGTGAAGTATCAAGTATTTCCTTAGAAACAGGGTGAGAGCATTAAGGGCAGCAGGACCATAAGAGACAATGGGGCAGAGGGCACTGACTGATGGCTTACTCCACTGTCACACTCTGCCTCCTGGAACCGAGCATCATGACCGACAGCAACTGTGGAGATCAGCCTGAAAATTTGCCACGCCAAGTGCAGCCAAAGTTCAGAAAAACCACTCTCAAATAATGGTAAAGAGTATGGCAATCAGTATGTACACAGTTGTGTGTGATACCTTACTTTATAACTAAGTCATTGAAAGAAAAGGGGTCCTAAAGGCCAAGGAAACTCATTTATTCAAGATCCAATGGGATCTTATCTTTCCTAGATGGTCTCTACACATTGTGGATTGCTCCTTTTTTTTCACTGATACCCCCTTGCCCTGCAAATGAAGTGTCAATATTCCCTTTGTTTTTTTTTGTTTTTTTTTTTTAAGATACCGGGGATCGAACTGGGGTCCTTGCCCTTGTGCAGCAGGCGGCAAAACCACTGAGCTAAATCCCTGGCCCATGTCAATATTCTCTTCATCTCAAATCAGAAATAGCTCATATGCCAAGCAAAGGTTCAGGAAATTTGAAAGCAGCTGTCCCTTAAGATATAGAATTATGAGCATCATACCAATCGAAAAATGCCCTAATCTTAACAGGTTTCTGCTACAAAAAAAAGGGGGGGGACAAGGAATGCTTTACTTAGTATCTATTCCCACATCTATTAAAAAGGCAATGCATTCATTTCCAAATATTCAAAAGATGTAGGCTAAATAATATTACAGAATTTTAGGACCAGAAAGGACTTTATCTCATGCATCCTTTTAACTAGTGCTCATACCTTCCTGAAATACCCTTTCTGAGCTGATATTCAGCTTCTCCCTGACCATCCTCAGGGGGGATGACTCAAAGTTCCATTACTCTCACACATCCCTGAAGACATCACACAGCTGATGCTCAGACATCTGCAATGACTTACACCAATCTGAAAAAAAAAACTTTAACAGTCTTATTCCCATTTTTTTTTTTTCTGAAAAGAACACTCACTGGTGGGGGCTGTACAAGTCAGAACCAAGTGCTCCGGCCCAGTGCTCCTTCCTGTGTCTCACAGTCACAAAGAGAATTCTCGAGGAGTTCATTCAATCTGTGTAATCTTTTCAGAGAAGGGCAAAAATAACTTTCTCCCTATTTTTCAAGCTATTTACCTTCATGTCCCCTGGAAACTTTTTAAAAACACTACTTGAAAATCCAGTCTGTAAGCTGCCCTTGGCTCAAGAATCATTAAAAAATTTATAACCTGTTTTTTCTCCTCTCCCTGGAGCTGCTGCCAGGTGAAGCAAAAATCTAGGCATTTGCAACTCAACACCAGTGAGTCTCTGGCTAATGTTATCAATGAGAAGCAGCAGTCACAGTCACCTCTGACACGGACGTTGGATGGGCCATGGTCCTCTGCCTTTGCTGATGTGCACAGCCTGGCCCTTTTCCACCGTGGCAGTGCTCTGGGATTTGGGGGTTTAGGGTAGAGGCTTCCAGGCCTGGGCACTGGTTCAGACAAAGACAATTTTCCTGCCTGCCAAGACCTCTCTGGAAAGCTCAAGAGGACAGACTGTCTTGGGAGGCTCCAGATATTTCCTGCTGGGGATGTCCAAGTGATGATGGCAATGACATGCAATGCCCAGCTGAGGCCCTAGTGGTAGTATACAACCCTGTCAAGGCAGCCCAAATGAATGTCCCAATTTAATCATCCAATGCTAGGGGTGGCATATGGGAGCTCATATATCGTGAAAAATAAAGATTTTTCTGCCTAAGCTCCTTGGAGTATTTTCAACAACAGAACTTTAGCCAAGCCTACGAAAAGCAAAAGAATTCTCTTTAGTCACCTGCTTGGGATGACAAACTTGAGTCTTGGGAAAGATTTAATTGCACACTGGGGCCAGTCACTGTCTGTTCTTCTAGGTTATCCTCTACCTCACCTTCCTGACCATCTGTTGTTAGGAAAGGATTTCTCAACTGGGAAATGGGGCCGGGGTGGCAACTGTAGTCTATCATTCAGGTTCTCTTATTCCTTTTGTATTGCCAAGTTTTCATACTCCATCTTCACATAAAATTTATCAAATAATTCTGATGAAAAATAGAGGCTTTTTTGGAAACTTGGAAAATAAAAATAAGACAGGGCTCTCTACTCTTCTCTCTGACAAAAAGTAAAAGTATATGCATTAAAGTGTGTGTGCCAACACTAAACAATTGGCCTGAAGAAATTCTTAGTTTTCTAGCTGCTAATGCTTTTGGCTGATTTCTACTCTTTTTTTTATTTTAGTTTTTCCAGTCCCAGGAATCAAACTCAGGATTTTGTGCTTGCTGGTCAGGCACTGCACCACTGAGCTACTTCCCTAGCTGGATTTCTACTCTTCCCTAGGGATCAAAGGACTGGATTCCTTAGTTATACGAATACCAATCCAGAGAGCTGAGGCTGTTAAATCCCAATTTATTTTACTTAGTAGGATAGAAAAGGAGTTTGGATGGCCTCCTGACATAGTCAAGGGTTGCCTGAGGCTCGCCACATTTCAAAGAAAAGTGTATACTAACACCACCCTTTCACACAAAAAATGTGGCACAATGTTAGGTGTGACAATATGAATGGCCCACATCATCCAGACCATCCAGCCCCTGAACCTTGGTTACCTGCTGTTATGTGTCATTCTCTGCTTACTTCATGCATACTAGTCTTACCTGGCCAAAACCACCGTGCAAACGCACTGAAAGCATGAATCAAGTCTTCTGCTCCTTTTCTCTCTCGAGAAGCAAAGTATGATCGTGAAGTTCCATAGTAACACCCACCAGAAGACGTTGGGACTGAGGGAAAGAGAATCTCGTCTATGTGAGTTGAGGTGTAGAGAAAAGAGGACAGAGACTAATGAAATACTGAGAACGCCTTTAAAATACTGAGATTCTGGAAATTTTTCCTTTCTACAGTTATCTCAAAAAGTGTCTTCATGCTCTTTGGCAAAGACATCAAAACCCACTTCCTTTTCCTCTTAGTCATAGAAGTAAACTCCATTTGCCAGCCTTTCCTGCAGTTATAAGTGACCTTATGACAGAAAACATGGAAAAAGAATAAAAACTTTAATGGCGGGGGGGGGGGGCGGTTTGCTCTGGAAGAAAAGTTACCAGTGGTTTTAATCTCCTCCTTTTTGTGAGTCTATATTTTGTTTCTTAAGCAATGAAACTATTTCATTTGGACAATAATAAACCTATTATAAAGAGAGACACATTCATTCTTTCCCCCTTATTATTTATTTTCCTAAGAGAAAACTGAATGTAAATGGTTGTAGGTAGATACCTACTTCCTAGTAGCTCAGGAAGACACAATGTAGCTAAGGAAGCAGAGGAGCAGATGGATTTAATAAATGTAGTCAAGGCCAATGTATCCTCCATGGGTTTAGACTGCAGAGCATATCTTCTGTCTTTGTTGGCAATAGGATGTGGTTTGAGGTATGTTTTGTTTTTTGTTTGTTTATTTGTTTGTGTTTTTGTTTTATCTACAACTCTAGAGAAACCTGCATACTTCTTTTATAAATGCACCCAGACATATTCAATTGACCAACCAAAATTACTCCCAGAGGAAGGAGCCTGGGAAAAATCATTTTGGGTTCTATAACTTTAAAGTACCAATGTGCACGTGTGCACACACATACACACACACACACACACACACACACACACACACACACATACTTGAAGGAAAGTGGAAAGCTCTTAAGTACCAACAGAACTTTAGAAGGATTTCCTTTACACTCAGAGAAAAAGACAGATGCAACTTTTAGCACTTCTACTGCCATTGTACTGGAAGAGAAGCCATAATAATAACAATAAAAACAATAATGAAAGGTTTATAGACGACTTGGAAAGAGACATAAAAGACTGACCCTGTTTTTCCTGTGATATTCAACACAGGAAAAGCAACTCCGGGCAAGTTGATATTGTCAGCTGCTTTTATGATTCCCAAATTCATATATTGAAATCCTAACCCCCAAAATGATGGTATTAGGATGTAGAGCTCTGGAGAGGTGATACAACAAAAAGTCCCCTTCTCTGAGAAAGCAGAACTTTGCAGCCATGGATTCTTCAGCTGCTTTCATTTTGGACCCTCAAACTAGGAGAAATAAATGTGTGTTGTTTGTAAGTCACCCAGTTTATTGTAAGTTGCTACAGCAGAGCATACAGACTAAGGACACAAATCAATATGTACAATTCAACAGCATTGCTATTCATAACTAATAGTCAATTAGAAAATGGCATATAAATGACAATGACAAATACCATGCAGTAACTAGAAGTATAAATAATAAAAAAGGTGTAAGATTTATGAAGAAGATGTAGAAGGACAAAAAATAAATAACTTGAATAAATGGGAATAAGCATCAGACATATTGAAACAAAGTAGTATCATAATATAAATTATGAAATTCAAAGTAAATTATATAAAATATTACACTTCAAATTGTGTTGAGCGCAGCCAAAGCAGCACTTAAAGAGAAATTCATAGCCTAAAATGCATGCAGAAGGGACAAAAAGCAGTAATACTTAATGGTGTAGGAGAAACATCCACTAAAGAAAAAGTTAAAAAAAAAGAAAGAAAATAACAACAGTAGAAATTAATAGAATAGAATGAAATATATAAGAGTTTTTTGTAAAGATTTACCAAATAGAAACCTCTACCAGAATTGAACAAGAACAAAGAAAGAAGGCAGTAGTACCCACTAATAGGAATAAAAGTGCAGATATAACTAAAAGATGCTGTAAGTATTCAAAAGACAATAGGATTGTTATATATAATTTCTGACAGCATATTTGAAAACATTGTGGAAATATTTAAATTTTTAGAAAATTTCTAGGAAAAATATATCTCAACAGTATTGATTCAAGAAAGATAACCCACTACAAATTAAATTAAGTTACTCTTTTGATAAAGAAAATACCATATGGTTTTACCAGAAACTTTTACCAAGCATTCAAAATATGAGTAATTTCAATTTTTACCAAATTATTCCAGGGAATAGAAAAACAGGGAAGGATGGTCTCTCATCTCATTTTATGAAGCTAATATAAACATCAGTAGCAACATTTGACAAGGGAAATATGAGAAAAGCAAACCACTAGCCAATCTCTCTCAGGAATAGAGACAGAAAAATCCCAAACAAAGTATTTGCCAACTGAATCTAAATATAGAAAGGATGGATGATACATTAGGATCAATTTGGATGTGTTTTAGGAATGTGTCCTCTAAGGTAACATGCAGAAAGCGGAATATATGGGTGCATCTGTAGGAATTTGGAGATTTGGGGCAAAGGGCCTCCGGAAATTCTGATTGCTTCAATATTTTTCTGGTGAATTAGATTCAAATGTTATTGGGTTAAGATGGAGATACAGTAGCAAAGTCTGGAAGTGTGCGGAGAAGGTAAGCATGGCACCATCTCCTAAAAGAGTGGGAGAGTAAAGGAAACACAGCATGGTTGTGTTGGGGTCATCTGAGGTTCAGGGTCATGAATTTAAAGATCACTTACTAAAGTCTCTGGCTTAAGAGTACAGAAAAACATTGCCTAAGGATGAGGAAGGAAGAAAACTCTAAACCATCCACTACTTCCAGATGATGGGATGATTCTCACAAGAAAAACCCCTGATGATACCACAGCAACAATACATCAATCAATTGGGTTTCTTAACTAACCCCATTGTCTTATTACAAGCAGAGGAATTACCTGTTGAAGGGAGGACTTGTTTTGAGAAGGGAAACATGTAAGCCTAAAAGTACGGTCTACATCTCTGACACAATTGTCCCGGATAAATTATATAAAGAGCCCACCACAAATAAGTATACACATTTCAGACAAATAGCATGATGTTTTCCAACACATGATGTTACCCTCTTATGGAGGACCCTAGACAATGCCATATATCACAGAAAACCTGCTACACTGCCGGCCCTTAGGGAAGAAATTTAAAAATGCACGTGCAGCCACGTCAGTGGCCAAGGTGACCCAAGCAGCAGTTTGTTGTCCTAATAGTACACGTCTGGAAACTCACGGCCACCCCTTTGAGCACCTCTGGTAATTATGAAGGCCAACAGTAACTTGTATTACTCTCACGATGTCTCAATAAATTTAGTATTAAAATACTTATGTAAGTTTTTCTTTTCCTGAAGTGTGTATACATTTTTTGGAGGACTCTGTTTGACTGGCTTCCAGCCTTGGTGGTTGAGTCCCATCATTACCCCTCAGGCCACAAACTGCCTGCTCCTCTTCATGCTCTGCCTAGTGCTGAAGTCCTACATTCATTACTATTTAATGTACTTACATACTATTTAATGTAGTAGAGTTTATTTACTCTCCACAGGTTTGTCTTAAATTTTATCCCTGAGTGCTTCTGTTTGAGAAATACTGAACTCCTAAGTATGTGGGGAGGGGGGTACACATAATGGTATCTAAAATTGAGCTGGAAATTGAAATAAGTTTCGAGAGAAAGTCAGGACTGAATATGAGGAAATGAAAGGCTACCCTGACAGAGGCAACACTGCAGACTATGTTGGGGAGCCACATTGAAAGTGGACCTAGAAAGAAGGGAATGGAATTAATATGAGAAAATAGAAAAATGGAAAGAAAGTCTTTGTCAATAGGGAGGAGTGGAGGGGTTGAAGGGAGGGCAGGGGAAGGGGGAAAAAATAAGAACCAAGAGCGACTATGTAAAGGTGCAAATTTCCAAGGATGAAGGTCACTATACTGTACACCTAAAATGTACCCATAAAATTAATTTTAAAAAAAGAAAGTGTACACTGAAGTGAATTCAAAGATGACCAAGAAAGAGTACCAGTAACAAAAGGAGAATCCCGTGAGTGAAGCTGAAGATGTCAGGTAATTACCCCAGGTAACAAGGCGCAGTCATTTAACAATGCCTCCCAGCCATCTCAGGCACCTGAGACTGTCCTTTCCTCACATCAAACCTGGAGGGGAATAATCCCGGCTCTATGAGTGGTCTGGCTACACAAAGACCAAGGGTTGGATTCAGCACTGGGCCAAATGCGTACACCAGGGAGCTGTGCTTTAGGACCCATGGCAGGGCTGGCTCTGTGCCAGGAGCTTGGGTTTCACTTGTGGGCTGCAAATGTGTGCCACTTCCCAAAGGAATGCTACTGATCTTTGACCTGCTCTCAATGCATAACTCAGGTCCCTCTCACCAATGTCTCACAGCACATTTCTGTGGATATTTGGAATCACACCGACTCACAGGCCAGCTGTATAGTGTTTAAAGGGACTCAACAGAGCTTAGGATGTTCATTTTACGCAGGAAGCTAAGTCTGAAGAATTGCTCATTTGGCCAATGTTGCATAGCAGTTTAACAGAGTAGTTAAGCAAACAGACTTTGGACTTCCAATTTAGAGCGTCTAGGAATCTTAAGCTCTGTGCCTAGACAGGTCCAATCAAAGGGCTATGTTTCAGTTAATGGTTCTCTAAAGCAGAATAAGGATACATCTACATCAATGGTTATTTGTAACCTAAATGAGATAATGGATGCTAGGGATTTGGCATAACAGCTAGCACATAGGTACATAGCTCTCATTAAGGCAGAATCTTTGGTACTTACTTATTCAGGACACTTTCTACCCAGCCATGATCCCTCCATTACACAGAGTTTAAAATGAACTTACAGAGATACTGCATAAGGACAAACCAACACTAATGTTGACGGGGCATTCAAACACATGTGTAGCGACATCACTGAATCATGACTTAGCAGGGACCATGCTGGGTCTGAGGCACCACTGCTAAACAAGACCTTCTCTGTCTCCATAATCTTGCTTATGGTAGCAGGAACAAGGTGGTCTTGAAGCATGTAGGGAGGCACAGGGACAG
The DNA here is from genome assembly GCF_000247695.1 of Heterocephalus glaber. The sequence continues at coordinate 6,090,603 of NW_004624804.1, read as the reverse complement.
ACTAAAGTCAGGAGGATGGGATAGGAAATTCTTGCTATAGTCTAGGGACAGGGCAGCACGGTTCTGCCTGACCTTGGAGAGAGAGGAAAACAAGGAAAGGACAAACTCATAAGGCAAACTTATCCTTGACCCATTACTGTAACTTTTCTAATTTGCTCATGAAACATTTATTTTCATGCATTTATGGCAAGCAATTTACCTTTGCAGTTCTGCAACAGAGCTCACTCAGTCCTCTGAATTCTAGGAAAGTCTGCTTCCTGTCAGTGCACAGGACAAAATCTGTGAAGCACAGCAGGCCTCTGTGGTCCAGTCTCACACATGAGCTGGGAAGGCCCCCAAATGACCAAATGGCTGGTGCCAAGGCTCTGCCAGGTCTCAGATGGATCTGGTGTCCATGGCAACAAAGGGAGGGGGGCAGGGCTAAGCAAACAAATGTTTGCCTTTTGCAAGAATATGCACTTGGCCAGGAACTCGGTTCTCCATTAGAACCCAAACTTGGCGAACTGGCTCAGGGGCTAAGACAACCCCATATTCCTTGGCCACCATGGCCTCAGCTTCACATGCCAGGAAGCCAGGCTGAAGCACTAAGGGCGTGTGGCAGAAAAGCCCATTCTGTGCCTCAGGCTGCCTGCTCTGCCCACCCTGGCCTAAGGAACGCCTTGCCTTTCCTCTGGTCCTGCGCTTCTCCTCCAGAACGGGAGAGCAGTTAGCAACTTCCAGAAACTAGATCAAACACCAAAGTTTGCCAACATTAAACTCTGCTTCACAGCTAAATAGGCCATAACCTTTCAGGACCTAGAACAAAACCTTAATTCCACCTCTTCCTACAGGTGCTGTGCTCACAAAGACTGCACGGTCATGCCCTGTCCCAGAAAACAGTCTCAAATTATTTTTGTTTAAAAAAAAGTTGCCTGGAAGAAAGTTTCACCTTATGCACAAAAAAATAAGCTAAGAGTCATCTTAGCTCCCATCCTCTCTATTCTCACTCCCCTGCACTCCGAGGAGAAGGTCTCAACTCACCCTGAAGCCCAGGTAGGTGTTGAAGAAGTGGGAAACTTTCCACCCAGATTTCAGATCAGAATCCAGCACGCAGCCCACATGACCTTTCCTGCTAGGCAGCCTGCATCACCTTCTAAGAGGTTCCCACAGTCCTGATGCAAATTAAGTCAGTGTTCAGCCCCAGTCCTGGAGCCTGGGGTCTTAGCCTGGCTCAGGAGTCTCATTATTTTCTATGTGACCTCAGCACATCACTTCCCGGGATGTTTATTGTTTGGACAACTCAGGTTCCTTTTGGCCCTAAAATTCTGTACAGAAGTGACACAGACAGGATAAGTTTTTGTTCAAATCAGAAAAGATGTACAAATACAAGAGGGAGCTATTGGAGATTGTGAGTGCCATCTGGCAGGACAGCACCAGGAAACTTGGACTCACGACAGCTAGAGGCCTCAGTGTCACCGCCATACACACCAGGATCTCCTGAGAGATCCCCACTGGCCCACTGCAACTTCAGCACAGTAAGAGGAGCAGAGAAAGTGCTCAGGGCCTGAGCAGTGCCTTTCCTCCATTCTCCAGCTGCTCCTCACCCATCCTTTCCCTCTCCACAGACACCCTTCCTGGGCTCACCGCACTTCAGCTTGGCAGCACAGCAGAGAGACTAAGAGCCCAGGTCTGGTCTCAAATAGCATGCACTGAAATTACAGTTTCATAATCTAACACATGGCTCTTGGCAAGTTACTTAACGCTTCTCAAGTATAGAAAAGGGTTAACCACAAGCCATAGCAAAAATGTTTTGTTTTATTTTGTTTTGTTTTGGTACTGGGAATCAAACTCAGGACCTTTCACTTTCAAGGCAGACAGTGGAACCACTGAGCTAAATTCCCGGCCTGTAAAAGTGTTTTTGACATAGTACATAACCCTCTCATACATACATCTACTCACATATACACCTACACACAAGTACAAACATATACACGCATACACTCATGTAAATTGAAAAGTTTAACCACTTATCAGTTCACTTATTTAAATATAGGATGACCAAAAATTACATATTTTTTCATTAATTTTTACATCTGTGCTGCTGGAGCGAGCACATTTGTTAATTTTTGTAAGATAACAGGTAATACAAAAACAACAATGTATCAAATTTATTCAATACAAGAATCAACTGGTTGAAGTGACACCTACTGGAGGACACTTGGAATAGTCAATATGTAAACAAGCACACTGCCCAAGTGATGCTCAGGGTAAACTGTTAAGTGGTTAATAAAGCAATATTTATATTTTATATGTTCTAAATACTATTTATTTCATTAATCCATTCTATATAAATGTTTATACATGCTGGCCATGACCCACCAAATCGATTTTATGGTGTACTAATGATTTGAGACCCACAGTAAAAAAAAAAAAAAATGAAGAATTGAAAAAAGCTGCAGGCTTTAGTTTTCTCATCTGTAAAGTGAGGATAAAAATAGTATTATCTTTTCCATTGAGTTGTTATGAAGACTAAAATTATCAATATACAAGGGTTTGCCTTGGAACATAGTAAGTACTCAGTGAACAACAGATGTTTTATTGTTCAAGTAAGGGCACTGGTAAGAAATAAATCTCCTCATACCTCATGTCCAAGAGAAAAATGCCCCGCAATCTTACCTCTCCTGAACCTAGGTGTGAATCAAATTGATTTTCCCATTGGACATACATAAGATACCATCAAATAAGTCTGATTCTAAGCTTCTGTCATGGATGCTGTTAAGTGAGGACAGATGCTTGGCAATGCAGGACCAGCCATCTTGCCACCATGTGACGCCTCCTGAGAAAGGAAGAGCCAAAGGGCAGGAAGGACCTGGGTTTTGATGATATTGCTGAGTTGTTGATTCCAGTTCTACAACTGCCATCTCAGGCTTTCTTTTTATTGAAATCAATAGACTCCTTTAATGTTTAAACATTATTATTATGCAAACAGGTGAGTACCTCCCTTGCTGTCCCTTCCTCCACCAGTAGGAAGGACCTCGCTTAAACTGCCCTTTGACTCCTGAGAGCCAGCAGTCCCTGGGCCATCACACTGGAATCCCGGATGCTGAAACCACTGGGCTGCTTCCCACTGCAGGAAATCCTTCATTGGTTCTTTGACCTTCTCTCTTCCTGTCACCCAGGCAAGACTCAGAAGAAAGAAAGGAACCCCTTCAGGCTTACCCATGGCCATGTGCTGTTCTCAGGGGAGAGAGCCCCTGGGCTCAGCTCAGTGTGGGTACTGCTGGCTCCCTCTAGTGCGGGCAGCTGTTTGAATCCTCAGTGAGAAGAAGCCCTGCGTGAAAATGCAACTAGGATGGCTCCTGCCAGCACTCAGTGGATAAGAGAGAATGTGGCTCATGCATTCCTCAGTGCAGCATGGCTCAGAGAGGAATTAGCTTGCTGGCTGCTTGACCTTGCCATGACTTCTAGGTAAGGATTCCAAAAGACTGGAAGGCAATAAGGAGCAAGGTGTCCTAACCCTGAGAACAGAGCTGACGGTATTTCCCCCTGCCCGCGCCCTTGGTGTGCACATGACGGTGAGTGTATCTGAAGCCTGGTCCTGGCACGGAGCATGAGTGGATGACAGTTTCAGACTGGACCCTTTCATCTGCTACCCAGCCAGCCAGGGCTGTCCAAATCTTGACTATCTTTTCTTTCCCTCGTGCCACAAACTTTCCCCTGCATTAGTTAAACTATGCAACTCAGTAATTCTGTCAGCACAGACTGAATTGAACCTTTCCATTTTCCAAATAATTGTGGTAAGTATTGAGCTGTTTTTTAAAATGTGTACCAAAGCATTTATCTAATAAGGGTTGGAGAAACGAGAACAAGTATTTATTCATTGTCTACTGTCTCTTGGGCACGATACATACATTCTCTCACTTATTTCTTACAGTCTTCTTTGAATCTTTTGACTGCAAGAAGGAGATGTGCAGGATAAACAGAGACCACTCCAAGACTTGCTTATGCACTGTCTTGATTACTAAGCTACCGTCTCTCACCACCACACTCACCCTTCACCCTCAGCTTTGCGGTGCTGGGGCTGACCCTCTGCTGACCACGTTTCCGATTTGCCAGCTGGGTCCCCTTTATGCTGCCAGTAGAGGGCACCTGAGAGACTGGAAGACGGGAGTTGGGGGTGGGGTGGGGTGGTGGAATGGGACCACACCCTTGCTGCTCCCTGTTTTTGTCCAGGTTCTCTCAGCACCACCTAGTAGCGTTTAGTCCCCTTTCCAGCTCTTTCACTTCCACACCAGCCTTAACTCCCTCCTCAGTGACCACATCACTGATTGACACCCGTCCCATTGTCCTCTTTCTGCTCTGTGGTTCTGTCCCGTGAGTTCCCAAGTGTCTCAGGCACCCAGCCCTCCTCCAGGTCTGGCTTGCTGCTCTGTGAGGCCCTTCTCCGTGCTTCCTGACCTGATCACCAGCACGCCTCCCCTCGTTCCCTCGTTCCCTCGGACCAAGAGGTGGCCTTTACTTCCTGCAGTTCTGTTCTGGGACACCTCAGCAGCCCTCTCGCAATTCAAGTGCTTTAATTCTTTATATGAAGTGTTACTTATTAAAAATACTCGTGGGTTTCCTGGACTGGCCTTTCTCCGACTCACTATCTTTTTCTCCATCCAAGAAAATGCTAAGCAATATTCTGAGATTATACAGCACACCGCTTCTGACAAAACTGACCCCTTTAGGAATTCAAAGGCATCATCACTTACCTCATCTTCAGGGCAGACAGAGAGGTGTTTGTGAGCAGCTTTCCGCCAAGCTCTGAGACCATGTGCTAGGGACTTTTTAAAAAGGAAATATGCTCTGGCCCCTTTAATTACTTTCCTTATGATAAGGATTGGGAGTCCTAGCTGCCAGCAAATTTAAATTATCTTATCTCACATGAAAACAATTGTACTTCTCCATTCAATACACAAATCAAAGGGTTAATCAAGGCTGTTCAAAATAAATTAAAAGATATCTTCCCCAGTAGCCCCCCCCCCAAAAATCTAGGTATTTGTCCAAATACATGATTGAGCTACACTTCTCATTCCCCTGAAGGCAGGGTCATCACATGGCTTGCTCTGGCCGATGAAATCAAGAGCAAGGGAGAGATGCTAGTGCACCCTTAAAATGGGATATTATACAATGATAAAAGAAAATAAGCCACACAAAGACATGGAGGAAACCGAAGTGCATACTTCTGAGTCAAAGAAGCCAATCTGAGAGGATATAGAGCCTATATACTATAGAATCCCAGCTATATGATATTCTGAAAAAGAAGCAACTATGAAGACAATGAAAGATCATTGTTTTCCAGGAGGAGGGATACAAGGTGTTTTTGAAAAATATGATAAATATTTAAATTTTTAAAATGTATTACAGAAAAAGACCCATTACACTCAATCCCCCTCCAGGTACTCCCCCCACCCCACTTCATACACACTTATTCTATTGTGCTTGCCGCTTTCTGAAGCAGTTCTGCAAGTTTTCTTTAATGTCTAGTTGTGCTTTCCTGGATGCCTTGATGTCCTCACTTTATTCAAAACACTCACCTTTCATGGTCACTTTCACTTCAGAAGTGTCAGAAGTCACACCGTGATAGATCCTGTGAATAAAGCAGATGAGGACACATTGTAATGTTTTTATTTGACAGAAATTGCTGTGAATTTTTGATCAGCTAGTCATTATAAAAACTATGATGATTATCTAATTTTAAAATTTTATTACTGTAAAAGACACATTGCCATTAATCCTCCTCAAAACACTCCTCCTTGCTTTGAACATGCTTATCCCATCATTTGGGGCAACATTTCTTTTATGGTAAATTTTTTTTAAAAAATTAAACATTCACTGTATTTTTTATCATGCCTTACAGTGAGGAGGGACAAATGATTGGAATACAGCACATTTTTAGGGAAGGGAAAATATTCTGTATGAAATCATAATGGTCCATACAGGACATTATGCATTTGCCACAATTCATAGAACCGAAAACAGAAAGAGAAAAGTCTGATGTAAAGGATGATCTTTACTCATCTTGTATCAACATTGCCTTGACTCATCCACTGTTACAGACTAATGTTCCACACTAAGGTAATCTGTTAGTGGCAGGGGGTACTGGGAAGGGAGGATGAGCATATAAAAGTTCTGTGTTTTATGGAAACCTAAAACTGCTATACAAAGTAAAGTCTGTTTTAAATAACAAAAGAAAAGTATGAATAAGTGTAATCTGTGGCACTTCTGGGTAGAAGAATTGATTTCTGGCACATGATTGGCCACCCACTTTCCTCTCTCCTGTGTCAACAGTAGAAATTTGAAGATAGACAGCCTTGTGGTATTGTTAGGGTTCTCCAGGGAGACCCAGCCAGTAGGTTATAAAGATAGATGGATGAGAGGAGATTTATTAGGGGACTTGGCTCATGTGATCATAGAGGCTGAGAAACCCCATAACAGACAACCTGAGAAGCCAGGCAGGGCTCAGTGCAAGTTTGAAAGCCTCAGCCAGAAAAGCTGATGTATAACTCAGTCCATGCCCAAAGCATGAAAATCTGGGGCATTCCTGTGCAAGTCCCAGAGTCCAAGGGTCCAAGGACTTGAGTTCTGATATCCAGAACAAGAGAAGGGTGCTCCAGCTGCAAAAGAATGAACATATTTACCTTTGATCTTTTGTTCTTTTTTGTGCTTTCCACAGTTGTGCCCACGCACATTGGTGAGGGCAGAGTCTCCTACTCAATCCACTGCTCCAAATGTCAGCCTCCTCCAGAGGCTCACAAACATACCCAGAAATAATGTTTCACCAATTAAGTGGGTGTCACTTGGTCCAGTTAAACTGACACCTAAAACTAACTGTCTCACTAATTCATTTTGGTTCCCTTACTGAGAGTAATCCAGAGCATAGCTCCACATCCTCACTCTCTACCAGGCAATCTCCAGTGGACATGTACCCTGATTGAGGAAAAAAAACCACTATTGTTCTTGTTTTTAAGTAATTAAGATTCAGAGATTATTCGTTACTACAGGATGGCCTGGCTTATTCTGACTAACACAGAGAAAACCCTCCTTTGATCTTTAACAAAACATATTAAGCAACACCTGATCACACAATTTCTGGATGAGGAAACACCAGTTTAAAGACAATTTAAAATATTTTATATACTCTTCCCTGATCATAATATGTACAATTTCATCATATGGAAATGGTATACAAAGATTTGCATTCACTTGGTCCTGTCTGTACCTGTGAACTAGGTTTTTTTTTTTTTTTTTTGTATCAGGGATGGAACTCAGGACCTTGTGCTTGTACCGCAGGCGCTGGAACCACTGAGCTAAATCCCCGGCCCCAGAACTGTTTCTTAATGCTATCTTTCCCAAGGAAATAAAAATGATTATAAGGAAATTTTAAAGAACCCAAACAAATTAAACATTTTTCTATACTTAAACATCAATCTCTGAACCAAACTTTGCTTGTGTGCCCACAGTTTTACCCTATGACAGTTGTTTAACATGCTTATTTTAATTAAAATTACTTTTGATGGAATTTAGTGTGCTGACTAACACATCTGGAAATGTTAATGGAACTTAAAATTTAAAATAACTCCTAAAAGAAAAGGAAGCTATAAATATAAACAATTCCAGATAAAGTGAAAGAAAACTTTGTGGAAAACGTTCTGATTTAAAAATGAACCACGTAATTGAAAGACAATAAAGATACATCCTTACCCAAACCATCTTGTCAAAATCTTATCTTTATTGTCTCAAAGAATTTCTTTTTGCTCCTTTGCAGTCTATCTTTCCTTCTACTACTGTCCTAGAAAACTGCTGGTCTGTTTTCTGTCACCAAATGTTACCTTATATTTTCTATAACTCCATATAAATGGAATCATACAATATGTATCATTTGTTGTTGTTATATAGCTTTTCTCATGCACCTTAAAGACTTTGACACTCATCCATGTTGCGAAGTATTATTCCACTGTATCTAATCCATTAGCCAGATGGCAGACATTGGCATTACTTTTCATGGCTAGTTAATTGCTGTGAAAACGTATACATAAATATTTAAATATATGAGTGTACACTATAGTATAATTGTAGACATACATTGTTTATGTGAGTGTTTGGTTATTTTTCCTACATCACTATTATGTTGTTATAACCTCATTTGATACATACACAAAAATGGGTTAATGACTAAATATGGTATAAAGAGGGTAATGAAAAGTAACAGATACTATCATTCATAATTACTTTGTCTAATAAAATAAAGAAAACTTGGTAAATAGAAGAATAAAGTTGTTAATTAAATGATGCAATGAGGGTGATGTGTTATAAAAGCAAGCAAACAAAAATGGAAACAGGAGCCAGGGATTTAGCTCAGTGGTTTCGCCACCTGCTGTGCAAGTGCAAGGACCCGAGTTCAATCCTCAGTACCAAAAAAAAAATGGAAACAAGAATGAGGACAATGAATTTCCAGATGTTTCATTCTAGTGGACTTTTCCACTTGCCCTGTTACATTTTCAGTCATCATTCTTGGTCAAACAGTGTTCATGAAATCATCAAAGCTTTTGTAACATTTTTCAAATAAATCACATTAACTTCTCCACATCAAGGAAGATTTTCCCAATAAAAAATACAAAATAATGCTCTCCATTTCAAAATGGATTAACTTAATCTCCAAAGGCATAGAAGAGAATAAAACTACAGATATGTTTTTCTAAATTGTATACCTCATAACAAAAATAAACAAAATTGACAGAAGAGGCTTCTGGGTCTAGGTGCCACAGTTCCCAGTGCAGAGTGGGAGGGTTCCAGGCCAACCTAACATTGCTCCCAGCACAGAGGAGGTGAGCCATGCGGGCACCAGCAACATACCCACCCCAACCTCATTGAAATGAGAAGACACGTAAACAAGCCTCAGAAACAGACTTCCAGATGACCTAGAGCAACCCCAAAGGGAAATAAGATGGAAGACTCTGATACCCAACCACTGGACTCCCTGAATTAGCAACACGAGAAGATCTGAAAAAACTGAAATCAGAAATAATTTCTCACATAAAAGCAGAGATTGTGCCCATAGTGCAAGACATGGTTAATAAATCTAGAGAGGACACAGATAAAAAATAGAGGA
>NW_004624804.1:6056771-6076429 GCF_000247695.1 Heterocephalus glaber | reverse complement strand
TTAAAATAAATAAATAAATAAAATTGACACTATTGGTAATAAATGTGTGAATCCAGTCACATAGATAATTATTACTATTTGCAGAAGTAAATCAGAATAAACTGTTGAAATATTACTTCTCCAAATAATTCTGTTAGGCTTTGTCTAATATCCATGGTGTGCACTGTACAAAATTATTAGTTTCTAGAATATATGAAAATTACATAAAAATGTGATAAATAATAATCAACTCTTAGAATATATGAAGTTTACATATGAGGAAGTAGTCATGACAATTTTCCATAATTTTAATCTTAGAAAACCCAGGCTACAAAATTGGAATTTTCATTTAATCAACTCTTGTTTTGTGTACAATATGTGCAATATCTGCAGGGGACATGAAACAATATAGCTACTGGAACAAGAAAGGTGACCCGTAGATAATAGCCTGTTATTTATTTGCAGAGAATAATTGATGGACAAAAGAAACCTCCTAATCTCTACTCAACCCTAATAGAAATGGGGAAATACCCAGTGCTATCAATTTTCAGCTGACTGTACTTAGCTTGAGAGCTCCATTCAAGGAAATGAATGCCAAATTAAAACACTAGTTGTTCCATAGTTAAATGTTTTACTGTTGAAAAATATATATACAAGTGTTTGAAATGAGATAAAAACATTTCTCTATGACTCTAATCCCAATAAAGAATAATACTATGATTTAGGAGACTTTTCCAAACAGTGCATCTCAGTAATATAACCAATGTCACCAACCACCAAGTCTTTCATGAAAAGATGAGGCATCAGGATTTTAAGCTTGAAGATAATCAGGTGGGACTTCTTAAGAAGGCTGACTGGGAGGGCTAGGGCTTGATGATTCAGACTCTGGCCCTTCCCCAGAGTCTGAAGATCTCCTTCACTCTTTAGAAAACAAAGTTCATGACACAAATGGACCTTTTAATTCTGTGTCTAAATAAATGCTGCAACCAATATTATCCTTTCCATAGAACAACAAGCAAACAATGTATTCTGAATCTCTCACCTCTATTTCCCACCCTGTCTTCCAGCTTTGAAGGGTGACATCCTTACTAATTTATGATCTGAGTGAGCCCCAGTGTCTCCAGTGAGACATCAAACATGGGATTCTTATGAAAATATTGGGAAAATCTAATTCAAGGTATCTATCCTCAAGGTGGGCAAAAAAATCCTTGGTAAAATATTATAAAACAATTATTTTTATAAAAGTTTAAATATTTTATTTTCATGAATTCAATACATTTGTATTTTTTAATTAACTTGAAATTGGTAGCTCACTAGTGCAGTAAATGTTTCTATTAAGTCGTGCAGCGATGCTGATTGCTTGGGACACACTGAGCCCAGTGATGGCAGAAGCTGGGGAGGCAAAGGAGATTGACCTGCAGTGTTTCAGTGAGTGGAAGAATGTGAAAAATGATACTCTTCAATCAAATAGGAATGTCTGGTCACTGTAATGCCACCAGGTAGGTGACTGTCTTGTGTTTGGGGACCCAGGTTTGCAGATGTTCAGTAAGGGTAAGGTCTCCTGTTACTCCTTATGATGGATGACCTCGGACCAGAGCTTCCTGGATACACACATCTCTGTCATCAGAGCAAACACAGATGTGCTCTTTGTTGCTGTTTTACCCCTCAAAATCTTCCTAATAACAAACCAAAGTCATCTGAGTTCAGGTGGCTGAAACGGTCCTTTTGTTATGAAAGCAGGGCCCAGAAAATGCAAACTCTTTGAGTCGCCTACGCCAGCTATTTCCTTCAGAATCCAACACTGAGCCAAGCACTTTTTATTTTGTCTTGAAGTAGGTAGCACTCCCTCGTAGCCGACTCTTGGATAACCTGCAGGCAACCAGGCTCACACCACACTTTTAGAAGGGAAGTTTTCAAACCGGATTTAAAATCAATCACCATGCTTATGTAAGGGAAGGAATCAGCAAGAGCCTGGCAAGAGAGGGTGGGAGGCATTTAAGACAAGAGGCCCAAACAGCAAATCAGAAGGAACCAGGAGTGAAAACAGAAGGAGCAGCAGCTGGTGCCATGTAAAAGAAAAGATTGTTTCCCAACAGGATTCATAGACATAAGAAAAAAATATTTAAAAAGAAGACAGTTCACTCCCAGTCTCAAACAGCAAGTTATTGAGCATAGCCATACACGCACTTTCATGTATTTCATTATCATGAAATAAATATCCCTCTGTTGTATTTCACAGTCTGGCAGCAAGTGGAAGTGAAACAGTAGTGGTAGTGTCACATTTGCTTTCCCAAGTACCATGATGGTTCTCAAGTGTAGGTGCTGAGGGATTTGGAGGAGGGCACACGTGTTCATACCTGAAGAAAAGAATCCAGAAGTCTTTAGAGGAGCTCACTCTTCAAGAGTGAATTGATATGACTAGGGACCTGACTTTTAAAGCCATGGGGGAATCTGGGAGCTTCTCACATTGGAGGAAATGCAAGGAGACTAGAACATAGGCTGTGTGCCCTGAATACCCGTTGGTGAGAGGCAGGAAAAGAGCCCAAGAAATAAGTGTGGATGAGAGTATGACAAACTTCAGATACTGTGTAAGAGAGCAAATCAGTAAACAGAGGAAGAGCATGAGCTCTGGAAGGCAGAAAACTCACCCCCACTAGCCATGGGATTGGGGAAGGACCAGAAACGAGCCATTTAGAAAGCCAACTTACTGGTCCAGGGCAGAAAGAGTTTTAACTGGTGAGGGTGTGAACTAAGGTTATGGTTATAGGAATGGATGTGAGGAGACACATAAGGAAATATTGCTGAGTTAAAGTTGATCACGCCTTAAATGGCTGCTTGGATGAAAGAGTAAGGGAGAAAGAGGAGCTTGCTGCAGTTCACTTCAGACTGGAACTGTGGAGCCCTTCACTGGGATGGTGTTACAGCTTAGATCTACAGTGTCCCCTAAAAGCCTCCAGTGTTCAGAGGTGGGGCTTTTGGAAGGCGATTAGATCACAGGAATGCTATACTCATCCGTGGGTTCATCCACCATTGATTCAGAGCTAAATGTGCCCTTAGGAGGTGGGAGCCTAGATGGAGGAGGGGTCACCGAGGGTGTGACCTGGAAGGTGCATCTCCCTCCCTGGCTCCTCCCTTTGCTCTCCCCTTCCTGACCATCCTGCTATGAGCAGCTTTCCTCTTCCACAGGCCTTTCAACCACCACATTTCTGCCACAGAGGCAGCCAACCATGAGCCGAAAATGTGATCCAGAATAAACCTCTCCTTTAAGTTGTGGGTGTTGGGTATTGTGTCCAGTGACAGGAAAATGACTAAGACAGATGGGGATCCAAGGAGAAGCGTGTTCTGAGAAAGAGAGCTGGCGAGGCCCAAGGTGTTGGTGATACCTTCAAGCCAGATACCACAAGATCTGGTCTAAGGATTTAGAGCTGAAAGGCATTTGAATATGAAGGGCCTGTGAGCAGATGAAATAGGGCAGAGGGCTCAGGAGACAGTAGGAAGTAAGCATAATCTCAGATATTTAATTACTAATAGATGATAATTTTGTCAGTCATGGGAAGAACCTGATCAGAAAAAGTCTAGACAAAATGACTGAGTGATCAAAGAGAATTCTGCCCTGACTTTACTGATTCTATCTCCCTTACTGGGAGCATAAGGAATAGATCGATGGTTGGAACACACCTTGAAATCACACATGCCCCAAATTCAATCACCATGTACATGTTTTGAAGCAATAGTACCTACACTCTTGGGACCATCTTGTTGCTAGAATACCCATGAACAGAGTCGCTGCACCACCTCTCAAGCTGCTTGCAAACCTAAAACCTGTCTGTTTCCCATGGCACCTCAGCCAGAGCCACTATTTTTATTTCCCTGGCTTCCAAATGCCCTAAGAAAAATGGTTCATTCTCAGGAAAGACTGTATGAGCCTGAATCCAGAGAAATGTCAAACTCAGAGACTGATTTTCTAAACCAGGAAGACAGTTATGTTGAAACCAATAAAAGCAATCACTCCTTTCACAGAGTGTACTTTCTAGGGTAGATGGAGAAGCAATAGGTTTACTTCCTGTGGACATGCTGCCCTGGTCACAGAATGTAACCTCCATCCTTAGCCTTACAGTTAGATCAATTGATGTGCACAAAATCTTGACCATTGGCCTGAACTCCAGAGGAGGGTGTGTTCTTCACTTCTCTTCCCATAGCCTCAATACTCATCTACAGAAAATCCCTTGGGGAAAGATCTTTAGAGGCACACCTCTAGCAAGGAGTTGTTTCCTCCTGATTTTCCTAACATTTGTGTCATATGGATGAACGACTGCTTTCTCAGCAAGAGTGGCCCTTAGCCTCCAACCACAGCCCCACTTCATGGAAGAGGCCAATTCAGCCGGACCGCAGTGTGTGCCCAGCAGACGTGGCCACTGGCTTTGAAAAAGAAAATATTCCCAATCCTTCAGAATAATGATTTCAGCATGTTCTCAGCAAGTTCTTAGTGTGATCCCACAAGGGACCCCACGTCCTCTTGCATGATAAGTTGTACTTGGAGTGCTTCCCCATCTCAATTTCACTATCAGTCAGAGGGAAGTAGCAAAACAGCATTCCTTCATGTAGATAACAGTAGGCAGCTGGCTACTCCTGCATGGTAACATAAACCCACCCGTGTACTCTGGCAGCTGGGCTTACTTAAGAGAGAGGACAGATATTTGTCTGCTCAGAAACAGGAGGCTGAACATTATTCCAGTAGCCTTTTTGCTGTCTACAAAAAAAAACAACCCTGGAGGGAAAAACACCAGAAAGAGGTCTGTCTTTGGAGTCAGCCGAAGCATAATCCCGATCCCCATTTGCCAGCTGTGTGGCCGTATTCATACATTTATTCACGTAGATCTATTTAGAGTGCCTTCCATGTGGCAGGCAGGCTTCTTGAACCAGCTTGCTGAGTGTTCTAAGCCTCAGTTTCCTCATGGAAAGAGTAAGAATAACAATACATTCCTCCTAGGCCTAAGTGAGGACAAAGCATGACAGGTCTGTAAGCTCATGCCCAGAGCTGGTACAGGAGACATCCTCAGAGTGATGACAGCTGGAGGACTGTTCCCTTTACTCCAGCCAGTGCCATCCTTCCTAACCATCAGGAACACCTGATGATATCAGCTCCTCTTGCCCAGCCTTCATCTGGCACAGGGCCCACCTTTCAGCTTTTATTCCTCCTTCCTTTATTTAATACAACCTGGGGCTGCCAGAGGGACAGAGAAAACAACTGCTGAAATCAACCATCTCTGCCATGGCTACAGAACTCCCCCTTGAAATTAGGCTCACTGTGCTCTTCCTACTGGATCTCCCAGGAGAGAAGACGCATACATTAATCTAAAATGAATACATATATATTATCTATAAAACAAAAATACACTCTGTAATCTGATATCATATATATGATACATATAAAATTATATATGAAACACTCATAATTAAATATATAAATATACAATAGATCATTTCACCAGCTTAATATATTAGACTGTACAGTATAAAATATATATCATGCACTATACTTAAAAATAATATAAACAAAGTTTGCAATACATTTCTTCTGGCCCAGAGCTGAATAGATTCCTCGGTGATGGGAAGGAGAAAGGGGTAGTTTTGATATAACAAAATTAATATAAAAGGTGAATTGATTTCAGCAGATGAAACTTTGCCCAGAAATAATCTCCAGTTAGTCTCCAGTTCATCTAGCTTTTGAATATAAATGTGGAAGCAGGAATAGCCCAGGGCTTTGAAAACAGCTGCCAGAGTCCCAGCCTCTCTTCTGACCACCCCGTTAGCTATGTTCTGAGGCAGATGCGAGTGTGGTGGTAGCCATGATGCCTGTGAGACTGAAGAGTGGACAGGACATCACCCCAGTGAAAAACAGCCTTCCAACAAACATCACCAATCTCCACAGTTAGGTCCTTTGACTGTGCCTGAGCCCAGGTCTGTGCAAAACCCTGAATGAAATCTTGACCCTAAGCAGAAGCTCTGGTTCAGTGGTTCTCATGTGAGTATCACATCACACTTGCTATAAATGTTATTCTTGTCTTCTACCCACTTAGCAAATACTTACTGAGCTCTTACTGTGTGCCAGGAAATGTTCTTGGTGCACTGGGTTTAGTGTCATACTTCTAATTACTTGATACATATTCATGGGCTTCATTTCACAAAGACTGAATTCCCTTGCTGGAATAAGGGTCACATCATTTAGATCTCTACTGATACCCCAGCAGGGCTACAGTGTCCTGTAATTCCACATGTATCCAAGGGCCCCACTCCAAGCCAATTCCCATCTAGAACAACACCACACACCCTTGGCTGGGGTGCCCTGCTTTTGATTATCTGAATAGAGCTTGCATATAGTAAGTGCTCAATAAATGTTTCATAGGCCTCCCACTAGTAATCCACATGAAAACAGGAACTTCCCTTACTTGTACCCTGATCCATTCCTATTGCTATTATATATGGTTAGCACATAGTAGGCCTGGAAAAAAAAATGCCTTTTGACACTGAGAAGTCATTCCTGACTCTTATTTTGAGAAGATGATGAAAATGCCGACCTGGAACGCACAATTACTGACTCAGTCCCTCTTTTTATTTGGTATCCCTGGAAGAATCCATTTCATGCACCCTAAAAGCTGAATTTCACCTCTTCTAAGTGAACTGCAGGGATGAGTGCACCACTGCCTCACTCAGCAGCAAAGTAACCCCGGAAATGTCTTCCTGTCCACTTAACCACAGAAAGGAAGGAAGTGTATGGCCGTGTGGACTATCTCAAGCACAGTGTTACTCTCCTTCCCTTTTTCTCAATGCCAAATGTGTACAAAAATGACAGGTAGTAATTCCCCTCACCCAGAAACTGCCGTTTTGAAATGTGTCACACAGCGCAGGATTCCTCCCCGTCCTCCTCTCTCCTTACCAACTGCCTGAAGTTCTTTGACAATAAGAAGTCATGCGAAAAGAGCTTAGTTGGACTCTTGAAAGAAAATTGAACTCATGAACTGCAACATCATTTTGGTTATTTGGAAGATATTTTTTTAAAAGCTTCAATGTGCTGGGTATCTTTCTGCACACTTAAGGAAAGGTTGGGAAAAGTTTCAAGATAATAGCAAATGATGGAGTAGACAGGTTTGGGAAAAAAGAGCTGACTTCTCCTCCATTTTGCGTAATTCCCAGGTCACTCTCTTCTCAAGGTAATCTGCTTGGAAATCCATTGAGGGAACTTACCACAGGTGTGTCTCAAACATGTGCTGTTCTCAGGTACATGGGAGTACGTAAGGTGTCGGGTCAATGCCAAATTCCCATGATATTTACACACCAGATATGTTTGCAGGTGTCAGTGAGGAAGACACATAAAAATTAAAGAAAAAGAATAGACTTTATTATATGCCAGGCATGGTGTGTGCTAGGTGCCATATATATGGTGAGCATATCTTATTTAGATAATAATCATATAAAATTGGCATAAAAAATTAAAAATGTAAAAGGCTCAGAAGAAGAAATTAACCCAATTAAGAGCCTATAGGATTTGAGCTGAATTCCTTCTTCCTCTAAAGCAAATTTTCTATACTGGCACAATAATCACTACTTCCACTGTATCTCTCTCCCTCTCCTTCTCCCTCTCCCTCTCCCTCACCTTCTCCCTTAACTTTTCCTTTTCCTTTCTCTCAATAAAGATATGATAACGGGTATTACTTTCTTTTTTTGTCTATATGTCCTTTCCATAACTAGGCTTAGCCTCCCTTCCAGCTCTTTCTTCATGGCACTGTATCAGTCAGAGTCCAATCAGAAAAACAAAACCAACAATGAAATAGGAAATGTTTGCTGCAAGGAATTGACTTAGGCAATTGTGGAGCTGTCTTGATAATTCTGAAATCCACTGGTTAGGCCCCCAGGAAAGACAGACTAGGATGCTTGGGAATGGGCTGAAAGTACTGGCCACATGTGAATTTCTGTTTCTTTAAATTAGATCCATTTTTAAGGCCTTTCAGCTGATTGAATCAGGCTCACACAGCTTCCGTAGCATAATCTCTCTAAAGCCAACAGATTAAGGGATATAATTATATCTACAAAATATCTTCATGGTGACATCTAGATCAGCATTTGATTAGAAAATTAGGGAGTGTAGCCTATTTAAATTGGCATGTCAAAAAGACCACTGCAACCTCACATATTTTATTTATTTACTTTTAACTGCTTCTCTTCCCTCACTGAAATGTAAGCTCTGTGAGGACATCAATTTTTGGGAGGTCGTGTTTACTGCTGTACAGTAGTTCACCTCTAATCCATGGATTCATTTTCTGTAATTTCAATCACCCATGCAATGAAAAATTCCAGAAATAAACAATTCGTACATTTTAAATCATTCATCATCCTGAGTACCTTGATGAGCTCTCCATCTCACTCTACCCTACCCGGACATGAATCATTCTTTGGTCCTGTGTATCCACCCTGGGTACACTACCCACCCATTCATCGCTTAGCCACCATCTTGGTTATCAGATGGTCTGTGTTTGTGTTTAACCCCACCTAGCACCCTAACACTATGTCACAATGCCCACATCATTCACCTCACTTCATTTCATCATGTAGACATTGATCATCTTACATCATTCAAAGAAGAAAGATGAGTACAGCACAAGTTAGTTTGAATACGGTCATATATTTCATTACAGTATACTGTTGTAATTGTTCTATTTTAATATTAGTTGTTGTTGTTAATTCCTTATTGTATGTCATTTGCAAATTAAACATTATCATAGACATGCATGTATGGGAAAAACATACTGTACATAGGGTTCAGCTTTAGACATCTACTGGGTGTCTTAGAACACATCCCTTAAAGATAAGGGGGCCATTACGTTCTTCAGCAGCTACAACACTTTCTGATGCATAGTAATCAGCGTATATATATATATATATATATATATATATATATGCAATTAATAGCTCATTGAATGGATGAATGAATAAATGACTTTCTTGCCAGAAGGAGTCTCCCCTCTCCCTGTTGGTCCCAGTATCAAGCATAATTCCCAGAGCACAGAAGGTAGTCATAGTGGTTATAAATTAAGTTGCTGATAGAAAATCAGGTGGTGATGCATATTCTTTCCCTCCTTGTAGGATTCCACAACTCAGGTATGGCTGGTGTTGTGGAGAGGGCAGGTATGAGGGTCAGAGGAGAGCTTTGCACACCTGATATTATAAAGAGAAGCTCTGGACACCACTGTGCCCCTGCTGGGGCCTGGGGAAATTAAAGACAAAAGGAAAAGCAAACTCAACTGGCAATCATGCTTGGAATGGTTTTAGGAATACTTCAATATAGCCTTGCCTGAAAGAAAGTAGGTCTGGCATTCGTGCTTCTGAGTGCTTCTGTTTCTGAGTGACAGTCCATCAAGAAAGTTTCATGCTTCAAATCCAGATGACACAGGCCACCAGAGAAGATGGCCATGAGCCCTAAAGGTCAGGCTACGTCTTCTGTGGCCCCTGAAGGAAAAGGAGCTCTGATACCAGTGGATTGTTTCTTTTGGAACCCAGAGCTGTGAAACTCCTGCTCCTGACCTCAATGCAGTATTTTTATTTACAGTTGAGATGATAATTGTATGTCATTCTTTTAACATGGAACATGCTTCT
This sequence comes from Heterocephalus glaber, assembly GCF_000247695.1. The sequence continues at coordinate 6,066,799 of NW_004624804.1, read as the reverse complement.
TCCTCTTTACCCTTAAAAAAGAAAACATTTCTCCCAAATCTGTGATTACCAAGTGGTATTTTGTTCTTTTTGATATTTGCCAATCTGCCAACACACACACACACACACACACACACACACACACACACACATTCACACAAGAGAAAGACAAAGACAGAGACACAGAGACACAGAGACACAGAGACTCAGAGAGAGAAAGAGAGGCAATGGTACAAAAGTAAAAAGAATAGAAATGAAAATATAGAAATCACCAAGGAACAGAATGCTTATTTAATTTAATGCGTGTTTTGGACTATAAAGAAAATATACTCAGGAAGTTGAAGCATTCCTTGACATGAGACTATGAATTTGGTGCTAAAAGAGGCAATCATGTATGATATGGGGGTCAATGGACTAGAGAAGCAGTAAAATGAAGAATATGACCACAGCATTAGCCTGTATATTTACCTCCTTATAAAAATTCTATAAAGGAACTAGAGCCAGAACCAGTATTCTGGGAGGAGATATAGTTAGAACCTAACAAAGAAGAAAGAAAATAAGTGCTTGCTGAAAGCAGTCACCAAAACACTTGCTAGAATAGAGATAGCCTTCAAAAGGCTCAATGCTTTCTAAATGCAAAAAGGATAGTGTCTTTGAAGAAATGTAGGTTTCTCTGCTCAGTATAATCTGAGCTTGCACCACTCATAATTCTTCCTCAGATTTCTCTAGTGTATGGTATATGCAGTAGTCAGAGGCTCAAAAGGACCTGCTTGTCCAACCCATCCCCGAAGAAAACATGAGCATCCAATATTATCCTTCAAAATCCATAGACACATTTCCATGTGGAACTGAACTGGTTAGCAAGAAGTGTTTTGGCTTTGGTCATACATATTTAGCTAAAGAATATTAATTAACCCTTGAGGCTTAAGGACCAGAAGAAGCTGGTGTTTGGACATGTTCCAGAAACACAGTAGTCCCCCCAAATTATTGAACTAATGTAAATATTAATTAAAAATGAAAGTACATCCAAAGTATTAATATTAGTAGAAGATGGTAGTGCTATTAATGATTTTTAAATTGCCTGCTTTTTTTGGTACCAGGGATCAAACTCAGGACCCTGGCTTTCAAGACAGGTGGCAGAACCACTGAGCTAAATCCCCAGCCCTATTAATGATTTTTAAAAGCCATTTATGTTGCACTTTGCTACATCTTCACGAATTGCATGAATGTGAGTGTTCTAAATTATGAAACTCTAAAGGTCAAAACATTGTGTACAGCCAACCAGATCTAAAGGGACTTGAATATTGGGGGAATATTGTGTTTATTTTTCTACTTTTTACCTGGTTGCTAAAATGGTTCAGGAAGTTTATAAAGATGCACACAGTAAAGTGAGATAAAATAAATTTAAAATAACTAAGAAAATAGGAAGGTAAAGTAAGGTTAGGGAAATAAAATGGAGCCAGAAATAAAGTTGATGTCTCAAAACTGATTCCCTAGACACTATCAGGATGCATTACAGCAATGCCCCAGCTCTTTACCACCTTTTGATCAACTCCTAAATTTTCTACATGCTATGAATGAATGGCATGTTAGCACTTCTAAGCTAACCAGGTCTCTCATTTCTTTCTTGAGGAAAGGGAAAGAAATTAAGTGGTAGCTAAGGTGAGTGTTTAGAGCCCTTTCACTTGTAGGAGTCCTTCCACTTTCTCCTAAGGGTTTTAAGGTCCTTCCACTTTCTCCTAAGGGTTTACAGACAAATTAGACAAGTAAGGATGAGTCTTCTACCACACCCAGACAAGGCTGAGAACCAGCAATCTGACTAGAGATACTCATGTGATTAGGGTTTAAGTGATAACACTTATTCCCCTCTTAAGTTCAGATCAAATAAGAGATGGACACAGGAATCAGAAAGATGGAAACAAAATATCAGCTTTATTACTTGAGTAGCTGAATTTGAGAACACACCTCTTGACCTATAACTAGAATATGATTCCTTACTGAATCTTCCATAAACAGAACCTATCCTCTGAAACAAAGGTCTCCCCTTTGAGAGACAGAGTATACTTGTGTATGCCTCATATGCATGAATAAAATACAGGGCTCCTGAGATGTCTCCAAACAGAGAAGACCAAGAAGAGGCTAAGACACATGTGGAAGAACCAGAGCCTCTTCTCTGTGTCCGCCTCCAATGAGTCTTTCCTCCCATGGGGTAGGCATGGGGAGCTTATGAATGAGGGAAAGAAGAGAAAGGACTCCCAGTTCTATCTCCACTACTTCCCTTTCTTCTATGGGATGAAACATGATCATCTCGTTGAAGGACTACTAGCTAGGGGAGGGTGGGAAACACACCTGTGTGATGGTGGATTCATTTTCACACTTGATCTTAGCCAAAAGGCCGAGAAGAGATGTTGGATTCATTTTTAAAGTCTGTGTCCAAGGTCCAAGGAAATGGGGGTGTATGTCTAGGCACATGGGCAAGACTACTTCTGGTTTCTTCTGTCCTAATGGTGTCGGTGTTGTGGGAATTGGGCAAATAAAATATTAACATGTGGTGTCTCCCAAACTCTGTCTTCCACTGCAGTCATGCCGGGTAGACTAGGGTACCAGGTTATCCCTCCATGGCAACCCTTTTAATACTCTTCCATGCTCTCAGGGTTAGGTCTCAACCTCACAGAACATCCTATCAAGCCTCAGTCTGTGGCCTAGTGCCTGCCTTCTCTCTGAACTCTCTGGTGCCTCCTCTCCTCCTCATTCACTGAAGTCCTCTGAGACACCAACATGACTACATGGCACTTTCTTCTGCCTGGAACACCCCATTCCTCCTCCTCCTGGTCAACCTCAACCCATCATTCAGCCTCCATCCCCTGCAGGAAGCATCTCCTCCTGCTTGGTTAGGAACCTCTTTACCTGGGGTTCCCCTGGACTACCCTGCATCACCTTAATTGTCCTAATTGCCAGTTTACTTGTTCACACCTCTTCCTGGAATTTATATCTCATAAAATCAGGGACCATGTCCACTATTGAATCATTTATTCCCAAGATTGTGCGTAGTATTTGCCATGTCGAGGGTGCTAAATAAATACATCCTAGTTATAGGCACAGTGAATGGTGGAGACTGTCCCCCTCAGTCAGAGAACTCCAGCCCTTACTTCAGCCTCACATTCAAACTAATAAATACAAACTCCAAGGTCCTACTTCCTAATTAGGGTTTTTATTGTTGTTCCTGCTGCTGGGTAAAATCTCCAAGGACAAGAACACTTGGAAATCAGCAATGTCTCCTTTTAGGTCAATGAGGGTTTCTGTTCTTTTCTCCCAAAAATATAGCTCACAAGTGGCTTATTAACTCCAATAGAGTCCAGAAGCCGACAAGATGGTCTTTGTTCAATTGCACTCCCCTTATGCTATTTTCACCCTCCTTAGCCTCACTATCACCAGGCCGACAGTAGCCAGCCCCCTCCAAGGATGACTTTAATTGAAAGATGGGAATAATTTCCTCTCAAAGCTCACACTCTTAAAATGTTTAAAATTCAAAAGTTGATCCACCCCTCTAAGAACACACTCTGAGATGACCCTTGGACCTACTCCTTTCTACTTACTCCCCTTCCCAAACTTCCTAGGTAGTTCTGCAGGGGAAGACAACCTTCTTAGTGTCTTCCCAGGCATTATTGCTATCTCAAGAAGGGTCTTGTCACTATTTTAGGGTTCCTAAAATGGATTCCTGAGTTAAGTTTTAAGATATCTGCAAAGCACCTCAATGTGTTTGTGAACTTTTGTGCAAATGTACATTTGTCGAGGGACAAGTCTATGGTTTCTATTAGACTCTTGGAGTAGCCCACAGATTTAACTAGATGGTTCTTTCACAGGTTCTTCAAGCCAATCCTAACCACTGGCTTTCTCTTTCCAAAGCATTTGTTCACTCATGGGCTTGGAGAATCCCTCTTCACACACCAGCCTTTGTACACAGTCAGTTTTTTTCCAGGTTGGCAACTCTCTCCCAAGTGAGAAATCATGAAGGGAGATGATAAGAGGTTGGGAAACTTCAGTTTCAGTGCACAGGGTTTTATGCAAACATTTCGCTAATAGAAGTTCAGGCCTCTGATTACAACCATGTTTGCAACCATGTGCATGTCATTTATGCGCTATATGGTTCTGTTTCCTATCAGAGTAAAAGGAAAAGCTGTGGATTACTGGTCAACCAGGTATAAGCTCTGTTAATATATCCTGTTATATTCCATGTTTAAAACTGCCCAACCAGGTTGTATATATCTAACTGAGCCTATTTTCCTGTATTCTTCTGTCTCTGTATTTTCCTTATGCCACATAATTTTCACTCATATTTTACATGTCAGCTATGGCAGTAAGGTCTCGAAAAAATAACAAAGCAAATGAGCCAGCTATCAGCTTCTAAGTCTCAAAGTAGACTTTGAAATCCATAGCACAGAATACATATGGAATATATTTATAGGGAAGTCATGATAATATAGAGCTTGTTTTCACACTCCAGAAGTGACAGAGTGGAGAAGGAGAAAGGACATGAAGAGGTAGCGTTTAGACATTGGGATGTCCCAAGGGAAAGGGGTCTGGACGCTGTACACTCCTTAAGGCGGCACAGTTTGAAAGACTCTATGCTGGGAGAACCTGTGTTAGTTTCCTAAGGGATCGTGGTTGGGTGAACATTGTCCCAGAACTTGCCTGGCCCTCCCAGTAAAGTATGGTACAAAGAGGAGTGAAGGAAATCTAGGCAAAGAGGGTCAAGGACAGTACTCAAAACTTGAAATGCCCAGGAGAGCCACAGGAGCATTTTATTATTAGATTAACTTCTGTAATTTCTCTGTGCTGACAGAAAAGTAGGATTCTGCCTCCTAAGTGACTGCTCTTTAGTAGCGAATGAAATTCTTACTCAGCTGTCAATATAAGATAAATTGGAAAAGATGACTTTGCCAAAATCCCCTCTGAGCTTTTCTATTTGGCTATTCAAGATCTATCTTCTTGATGCCAGAAGAAGTTAGATTTATTTAATAACAGAAGTCACAATGGTTATTTTCAGATGTGTTGCCTTTTCTATGTTAAAATAACCAATGGACAATTCATCAAAACATACAGAATCGTTCAGTGCTCTCTTAAACATATATCAAGCTGTTAATAGCATGCAAACACCATAGCAACATCCTGGAAGTTAATGACACAACCCTGTTGCCATGGCAACACGTTGGAGCTCAACAGAAAGGTACCAACTGGGAGGCCAAACACGCCCCTCAGCTCTCAGAGCTGACAGCACAGGGCCCAAGCTTGGATTTATCTACACGCAAGACAATGTGCCACTTTATCCAGTTCTGCCTGTGGCCACAGACCACAGGCAGCTCCCACACTGCCTCTCTTTCAGGGTATCACAAGGAAAACAAGCTCCTATATTGAACCTACACTGAGTCTCATTATTCTAACACCAGGAAAAGAAATATTAATCTAGTAAAGTCAAGTTTTGAAAAGACCTAAAGTACAAAACCTAGGATTTCACATTTGCCAGAAGAAATGCTACATTTGCAGCCCCACATTATAGCCTCTGAGGAGAAGTTTAAAAATGACAAATTCAGAACTCAACAGATCATGGTCTGAGAGTGTAGGGTTGGCTGCTTGCACCACCTCCAACATTTTCTTGCAAAGAAAAAAAACAGAGATGGAAATTACATCTTTGCCACCACAGTGTGCTATTTATATCTTACCACCATTGTGGACTTTGGAGTAAAAAACATATTTTTCAACCCTATAGTTCTGATGTTTTAGATGGATAAGCAAAAGCATACAAATTTCATCAGTGATAGATTTTCTACCCTTTTCCTTTATTTCTTTATCTGCAAATTTAGCTGTTCTTATTAAATAAATATCATGCAGTAGATTCAGCTCTGTGAGATTTTGAAAGGCAAAATATCTACATTCAAAATTAACGACCATCCACCTCTCCACAAAAATGAGCAAGATACTCTCTTGTGTCAAGACAGTTAATTCCATTGGAAAATATTAATGTGAATTAAGTAACCATGTTTTCAAAGTACCTCAAAAACTATGAATTGGCTGTTATCATGTCCCAGAAAAGGTTACCTTCTCTCCCAGAGCTTACATCTTAAAGGATGTTTATTTGATTGAACCCAGGACCTCCCGTATGCTAACTGAACACTCCACTCTACCACTGAGCACCAGGAGGCAGGAAAAGGCAGTCATGAGACACAGGGTGGATATCTCTACTAAGAGTCAGAAGAGAGGTCTCCTCCTGCTCCACGCATGGCTGGGAGCTAACACCAATGTTCTCAGCATTCTGGGGTGGTGGTTGTGCCAAGAGGTATGAGCATGTCAGCAACAGCTTTGGAAGTGTGTAGAGACAGCTGAGACAGAACTGGGACTTCAGGTTGAGGATGCCCCATGCCCGAGGAAGTAAATACCTTATCTTTCCACTCCACTCAGAGACTACAGCAAAAGGTTGAAGAACTGAGTACCACCTATCCAGGTCAATATCTGGCAAAAGTATTTTCCCTCCAAGCCATTGAACTGGGATCAGGAGTTTCTTTTGTAAAATTCACTTGCTACTTTCACTCAAAGCCATGTTTTAGATAGCTTAAGTGATCTTGGTGCTGATGGTCACTTCTTTTAAAATGTTTCTCAATAAAAATCTTCTAAATCAGCCATTTTAAGATGATTACTTTCTTTGCACTCCAACATTATTTTCTACTATCTTAAATTCTGGAAATATTTGATCATGTTCCTTTACGGTGGCACATAGGGAAATATTTGTCAGTGCCTCTTGTCCTCCAGTCTAAAGCATTCCCCCATGCTGAACAGTTGTTCCAAGAGTTTCTGTCCAACTAACTTAGAAATGGCCCCTAAAAACTATGTCCAAAGTGTGATGACTTTTCCCTGCCTCCTTCAGTGCTGCCATAGACCAGCCACAGTCCACTCACATCCTCTTCAGTTTCCCTCTGTGCCTTTCTTCCCTGAGAGAGCTGCAGGGACAGATTATTTAAAACATTACTAGGATGATTTCCTCTGCCATTCCCCCAACCACCCATCCCTGCCTGTTGGTCCCATTGAGAAGGCTCATCATCTTGCCTGTTGCCTGGACAAAGGGTCAACTTTATGGACACCCAACCCTGGCGATCACTCTTTTCCTGAATTCAGAAGACTCCTGTGCTTGGGACTTCACCTCTGCAGTCAAGGTCTTGTAATTCTGACTAACTGAAGAATCATTCTCTTAGTACCTCTGAATTGGGTTCCACAAACAAGTCCAAACTCTGGGCATATGTTTCAGGCTTGGACCCTAGCTCAGGGGCCGTCCATCTCCCACCACTTCCTGCCTCCCAGGATGGGTTTTGGCTTCCTGCTCCCTACTCCTGGTGTCCCAGGTGCTACTTGACTCCCCTTTCCCTGTCATGTGTCTGACACCTGATAGTTGAGACCTCACACCTAGGAGGACCTGTACTGGGCTGGCAAGCATAGTGCTGTGAGAGGTGACTGGGTGAGAAAGCAATGTCAAGCATGTCCCAGCCCAGACATTGAAATCCCTTGGGTGCCACCCCTCCATTGTGGGGTGCAAAGGAGCCATAGGAAGGAGAGACTGCCCTAACCAATCAAATGATTATGACTTAATATTCAAATAAGACAATATAGTCGAAACTAAATCTTCTCTTTGAGCAATCTCTCAACAATTGTTTTTCAATTCAGTTTTTACTTTTTATTAGGATATGTTTTCAGTACATAATGATTGCATTCATAGTGGGCACTTGGTACATAACCAGGCTGAATTCTTTTTTTAATCCCCTCTCTCTCCTTCTCCTCCTCATCCCCTAATCCTCTTCCCATTTGAACAAAATCTATCTCCATAATTCTTATAATGTATCTTTTATTTTTCTCTTTATTTATATTTTGGGTTTCTCATATTAAAAAACATGTGATATTTAAACTTGTGTGCCTGATTTGTTGCACTTAACATTATGGCCTCAAAGTACATCCATATTCCTATAAATGACTCAAGTTTATCCTTTTTATGGCAGAGTAATATGCCATTGTGTGTATGTACCACAATTTCTCTATCCGTTCATCTCTTCATGGACATATAGTTTGCTTCCAAGTTAGCTATTATGAGTTGTACTGCTATAAACATGGGTATGCATGTATCCTTATAATATGATGTCTTTAACTCCTTTGGGAAAATACCTAGAAGGGCAAAGCTAAGTCAATGGAATTTCTAGTTTTAGAGATTTTTTTGAGGAATCTCTGTATTAATTTTCAGAATAGTTATACTAGTTTACATTCCCATCAACAATGTAAAATGGTTCCTTTTCTTCCACAGCCTCTCCAGCATGTCACAGTGTTTGATTTCTTGATGATGGCTATTCTTTCTGGAGTGAGATGGAATCCCAGTGTTGTTTTAACTTGCATCTCTCTGACGTTCAGCAATGTTAACATTTTTTCATGTATTAATTGGCCATTAGTTCTTCTCCTAGAAATGTCTATTGATTGCAGTTGCCCATTTTGATTGGGCCTGATCTTTTGGGGGGATCTAATTTTTTGAGTTCTTTATGTATTTTATATATTAGTCCTCTATCTGAGGAATAGCTGGAAAAATTTTTTCCCATTCTATATGCTATGTCCTCATTCTGTTGGTTGTTTCCTTTGCTGTGCAGAAGCTTTTTGATTTGATATGATCCCATTTGTTGATTGTTGGTGCTATTTCTTATGCCACTAGGGTTCTTTTCAGAAAGTCCTTAGTTACACATATTTCACCTATTTTATCTTCTAGCAGAGTAAGTATTTTTGTTTTAGTCTTTAGAACTTTGATCCATTTTGATTTTAGTGTAGAACATGGTGAAATACATGGGTCAACATTCAATCCTCTGCATAGAGAATTTTCCTAGCACCACTTATTAAAGCAGTGGTTTTTCCTCCAGTGAACTCACTGAGAAGGAAAGTAGGAAAACACTATCACTCACAATAGCATCAAGAAAATTTAAATACTTAGGAAGTAACATAACCAAGGAAGTGAAAGATCTTGACAACGAAAACTACAGTAAAAAGCAGAGGATTGAAGAGGATGTCATAAAATGTAAAACTACCTCCTGTTCCTGGATAGGTAGAACTAGTATAATCAAAATGGTCATATTTCTAAAACTGATACACAGACTTAATGCAATCTCAATCAAAATAGTTACAGCATTCCTCAAAGACCCAGAGAAAATAATCCTAAAATAGCAAAAGTAACCCTGGCTAACAAGAGCACCATGGGTGGCATCACAATTCCAGAACTGAAGTTATATTACAAAACTACAGTGATGGTATGGGGATGCTATGGGCACAATAACAGACAAGTGGATCAATGGAACAGAAGATAGGATCCAGAAACAACCCCAGGCACACTCAGCTATTTGATCTTTGACAAAGGTTTCTCTGAGCAAATGTGACTTGCCTTATTGAGACATGGGAGAGACTCTGGCCCAGATAGAGCCATTGAGATCAGGATCACCTTTACAGTCAGTCCTATTAGTGCCTCACTATCTGGCCATCACAGGCCATATGTCTGGGAAATTGATAACTTTGCCAACTATTCTATAAATTCACACACCAGTCATAAAAATGGGAGTGCTTCAAAGTATGAAAACAGAGGAACAACAGAACAGTAGAAAGACTTGTTTAAGAGGCCAATTCTTATCAGAAAGGTATCTTCTTAACATAGAAAAAATGGACATATTCCTAAATATGTATGAAATACCAAAGTGGAATGAAGAAGACCTACAAAATCTAAACAACCCAATATCAATCAATGAAATTAAAACATAATTAAAAACTTACCAACTAAGGAAAACCTGGGTCTTGATGGCTTCACTGTTGAATTCTATAAGACATTTAGAGGAGAACTGTTGCCACTACTGTTTAAACTCTTCAGTGAAATTGAAAGGGAAGAAATACTCTCAAATTCTTTCCTGGAAGCAAGCATCACCTTGATCCCCAAAGCAGAGAAAGACCCAACCGAAAAAGAGAACTATAGGCCAATCTCACTAATGAAC
>NW_004624804.1:5965895-6029007 GCF_000247695.1 Heterocephalus glaber | reverse complement strand
GTAGGAGAAAGGAAAGAAGGGAATGGAATTAATATGAGAAAATGAAAAAATGGAAACAAAGTCTTTGTAAATAGGGAGGGGTGGAGGGGTTGAATTGAGGGCAGGGGAAGGGGGAAAAAATAAGAACCAAGAGAGATTATGTAAAGGTGCAAATTTCCAATGCTGAATGTCATTATATTGTATACCTAAAATGTACCAATAAAAAGATATCGATGAAAAAAAAGAATATTCTATTTGTGGGAAATACTAAATTCCTCAAAGACCTTGTCTGAGTTGAGAGGCAAACACATTAGGTCAAGTTATCAATTTATTCTCAAATAAAAGAAAACCTTAAAGATGGGTAATTTATGGATACTTAAGTAAATTTGAGGTTAGTTGCAGACATTTCGCACACTTAAAAGATTTTATAGCTTAGAAAATAATTTTCTTACAACTTTTAACTTCTGTCTGTAGAAAAAAATAATAGTGAAGAAAATGAAAATAAATATAAAAGAGAAAAGGAACTCCTTAAAATCCAACCCATACTTGAGAACCTCAGAATTGCCTGGTCCCTGGGCTTTGTTTTATGCAGCAAAGTCGGTCTGAATTGTATTATCCATATTCCTCAATTCATTCAGTCAATTGCTGCAGAACAGCTAGACTTCTGCTGTGCTAGGTGTCAGGGACACAATTTTTGGAAGGCAGCTGGCTCCCTACCTCTAAGGTAGATTGGTCTAACATGCAGATAGACAAGAATGTGTACCCACACACAGGCTAGACCACAACTATAGGGTCTGATGAAGTCCTCAAGACACTCAGCAGAGTCTCTGTGCTTGCTCTTTCCAGACCAACTAAACTCTACCCTTGCCTCCTATTTGAATGGCTTCCTTTTGACCACTGTATAAACCTGAGTGCCTTTTCCTCTGTCACCATCAACTGCTTATTCTGTTTTATTTTCTCCGTGCCATGTCATCATCTCACCCTGAGAACTGGAACTTTGTCTTTCTTTTTTTCAGTACCAGCGATCGAACTCAGGACCTTGTGCTTGCCAGGCAGGCACGGTGCCACTGAGCTAAATCCCTGGCCCAGCACTGTGTCTTTCTTAGCAGCTATTCCCAGCACCTACACAGTATGCACTGCAACATGGGAACCCAGTCAGTATTTGTGGGAGAAGTGAGGGACTGAGTTAGTGCTATGAATGAGGACAGGATGCCTTGGAACACAAATAGACCGTCCTATGTGCATGTGAGAGGAAGGCAATAGGGAAAGAATTCACCGAAGAAGGGACATCCACACAGAAATCTGAAATCCAGTAGGAATTGGTCAAGTGAAGAGTGTTGGGCTGGAGGTCCACTGTGTGCTGTGGGAATTGAGAGCTAGCTTTCGTCTATCGGTCATTGCTTTTCTCATAATGACGTGGGTCTATCCTGTGACAGCTTCCTCATCTCTGCCATTCCCATCTCTGTCCCCTCTCTAACCAAAAGGGCAATACTGTCTAACTCTGAACAGAGAGGTAACTTTTCTTTCTAGTCTCCTGACAAACCCCACCAAAGATGTCTAGGAATTGTTCCTTACAATGTAGGACTAGGGCTCTTCAGACTCCTGATACCAGTGATAGTACTCATTAACTGTGTGACCTTAGGCAGAGATTCCCCTCCTCAGAAAAATAATCTGAAATAAAAGATGAATCTGCAGTCAATAAGAGTTATTTTTGTACACACAATGATGGCGCCCTGTCAGCCAAAGACTGGAAAACAGATTCAGTTCATACTGGAAGACTTGCTCCTCTTATCCCCTACCTAAATATAGTTAGAATCTATCACATTTCAAAGTGCAAGTTCTCTGCCTAAAGTCATAATGCCCCAGATCTACACATGGTGAGCCCCTCTAAATTGGCTCTTTTGTCAGATGGTAATATTTAAGACCAAAGGCACTTGTGCTTAAATTCTGGTACAATCGTTTACTATTTGGGTAAGATAACTTCTCTGTGCCTTGGTTTCCTCATCTGTAGAATTTTTGTGAGGATTAAATGAGTTAATGCTTATAAAGTGCTTAGAGCAGTCCTTGGCAAAGAGGAAATGCTTAAAACATATTATCCCTTGTTTTCCCACAATCACTGTGTCTAAATGGATCAAGAATTTGCTTGCACCTTAAAGTTAATGCACCACAATATGGTAGAAACTCCATTGACACCCACTGCCAAGGCCAGAGAGGAAGACCAGCACCACCTGAACTTGAGGAGCAGCTATTCTAAAAAGCTAGAAGCTCCTTGCCTAGACCAGGTGGCTGAGAAGCAAAGTAGTTTGAGCCTTGCTACAATGGGCTCTTTCTTGTCCATAGTGAGTTGATATTTCTCAGTCATCCAAAAGAAAAGAACACTCAGAGATTCATCACCCTACTCTTAAAGAAGACAAGAATTTATCAACTCAGATACTGCACATTCTCTTTCCTTCCAAAAGCACCTGAAGCTTAATTTAGTCAATGGCTGTTTAAAGGGAGAAATATGACTGCTGACATTTGTGATTTACACTGTGACAGTTGCAAAACACACAATAATGCCAATAATGGTCATTGTAATCATTTATTTTATACACACCATGGGCAAGTGTTTTACAGACTATATCTTGTGAATCTTGCACACCCTTAGGAAGTGTTTTCCCATTTTACAGAAGGAAACACTATCCCCAAATTTCCTCATAACAGGAAATCAGGGTGACTTCAGTAGAAAGTTAAGCCAAGGAAAACATGAATTCAGCAGACAGTGGGGCATCTACCAGGAAATAACCCTGCTGGTCATTTTATCACTCAACACCGAGAAAGCTTCCCCTTACTCTATGAGTTTCTAGTAATATGATAATGACCTCAAGCCTCAGAAATGTGCAAAAGAGAGCAAGTCATATGAAAGGATATTTAAGGCTGAGTCACTTTCTAGTCTTTCAAAATTTAGACTTATCTATAAAGAAGGCTCCTAAGCATGTCTGTTTTAACAGGAGTTGTATTATTAAGTTGCTTTGATGTGGTGTTATTGACCAGTAACACCTATGTGGAGATTTTTGATGTCTAAAGTAATTTTATGTATTATCTAAACTTATCCTTCAATGATGATAATTGGGGATTTTTATTCTCTTTTTGGATACATATAATTGAGACTCAAGGATGTCCTCCATTCTCATAATGAAGAGGCAGAACTGAATGTCAATGCCTTGCTCTTTGGCTCATAGCCCAAGCCCTTTCCACTATATCATACTTTAATCTTTTAACAGTGTGGGAAGCCCAGAATTCTGCCAGGATAAAAATGAACCTCCACAGTCACGTACTTGATACCCAAACAGGCCAAAGGGCTTATATGGATGTCACTGGCTGGGACAGATGGATGTGTGAAACAGAAACTGAGGTTGAACTGGTGTGCAGATTGGGCCAAACACCTCAAAACTCTACTGCAAACAGTCAACAACATTGCTGTGGTATAGAGGTCATTTTTATATACTGAGAAACGTAGACTTTGGACTGACTCAAAAGAACTTCTCCTGAAATTCTTGCTTTTATACTTGCTGCTTTAATCCAGGTTGGCTAGTAGCAAAAGGGACAACCTCCTCATCTTCCACTCCAGTCCTCAACAATTCAACCGAAAAGAGAAGCATTTACATTGTTTCATAAAACAACATTGAGTGATTAAAGCTTGAAGACTTTTACGGAGCTCTAGGAGACAAGAGGAACGAAGGCTCTAGAAGCACTGGCCAAGCAAGTGTACCTATTAGAGTTAAGTAGGAGTTAACACCGGAGTCGCCCAGTTTCACTCTGGAATGTCCCTCAGAGTTTGTGGAAATTCATGTCATCATTGTACAGTTACAGGTATTAGTGGCTTCCAAAGATACTCTGAGCCAGGTTTAGATCACTTGGGTTCAAACAATGGAATTCCTGATCTGAAGGACAGAGGAAGACCTTAGTTTCATTTCATATCAGCATGCATAGTTTTCACATCTGCTGCCCAGAGCACTGTGTAAATTGACTGCTTTGCTATAAATATTTATCGCCTATGCTCTGTGCCTTCCAAGGGAATAGCCTGTGACCCTTGCTTGGCTTCTCTATTCAACAAAGACTTCTGGTCCTGAGAACTGCAAGCTTCCAGCTTGAAGGCAAATCCCTAGAAAAGCCATCTTGCATGGGGCACTGTGGTGCTGTAAGACAAGCCCTTCTCTGCAGTTGGAACTTGGAACCCTGAGCACTTCAGAGCTAGGATCTGCAAGTATTTAAATCAGGAATAATTAGGGGAGGCATAGAAAGGTAGAAGAAGGGGAAAATGCAATTCATGGAAACAATTGGTAACATAGCGCAATAAAGAATTTTTTAATGCCTTAGAAGGAAAGCAGAAAAGAGAAATCATTAATCACTGTATCAGGGAAACCTCCCTAGTTGCATGTGACATAGAAACACCGTCCCCCCCCCCAACACACACACCCTCTGCCCTTCCCCTCAACCATTGTGTTATGCTGGGAATGTACCATGTCTTTGCCAGAGCAAATCATTCCTGCGTCGGTTGCTCTCACTTTTTTTTTGACACTTGGAATACTAATATCTCAAAGTGATCCACCTCTATGAGTCCATCCTGTTATTTATACATCCAGATTTTCCATTTTAGCTAACAGACCTAGTGGAGCCATTTATCTGGCCTAGGGTGTCAATCAACACAGATATTCCACCATTCCACCCTCTTTTGCAATCTACACCCCACTTCATTATATACTTTCTTGCGTGAGCCCAAGTTCAAAATTATTAGAGGCTACTGAATATTTTTGGAATCCCATCAAACTACCACTAATACAAAAAAGAAAAATTCTGTTGCTAGTGAAAAAATCCTTCTGTTAAGCCATTACCCTTTTTGTAATTAGCTCACACTGCTTTCAGTCTTTGGCAGCAGTAACAAATAAGCCACTTCTAAAAGGAAGAGTTTAAGAAGGTGCCATGAAAAATGAGGATGGAAGCACATGGCTGTTGGTGTTACTTCCACATGTTACTCGGAATGTACAGTATGTGTTTATCTGATGCAAGTAGGCAGAGAACCAAGAAATAGACGAGCTTCTGGCTCTGAATTGCAACTCTGTCCTTTAAGAACACTTACCAAAAGGATCAACTGTATCATAATAAAAGAACCAGTTATACCACCAGTATAATCAAAACTGTTCTTAACACACCACAAACACAAACTCTCTAACTTCAACATACCATTCTGGATTCTCTCTCTGTCTCATCTTTCTTGTCTTTTTGGAATGCCATGCATGCCTGTTATGCCATAACACAGTGTGAAAAATACCCAACCTACCAGCCTAGGTAAGCATCAGAGCAGCCAAGCTCATGCAAAGTTTGTCCAAATCCACCCGGAAGCAGCAAGTTCAACTAGGGAAGGAGGGTACAGGGAGAGAACCTCTACTGAGAGCCTACTGTGGTTATGTTACCCCATCAAGTCCTCACCAATCCAGGAGGTCGTATTCTGTATTTTACATATGAGGAAATGACTGATCATAAATAAGTTTAATAAGCTGACCAATATCACATGCTGGGTCATGATTTCCCAAGCCTAGACACAGGGTCAAATACTGATCTTTTTCTATTGCATTCTCTTGCCCCAATTCTGAAGCCCAGGCACAGGGTATGGGAAAATGAGAAATGCTTTGGATGATATTTCATCTTAACAGCAACCCTAAGTCAGCATTTACTTTAAAATTTCTTCTTACATATAGCTCTTGGGAAAGAATGTAGAAAACTTAATGAAGGAGGATAGAATTGAAGATAAGGGCCTAGTAAGAAGGCTACTGCAGTGCTCCACGAGAGGGTTGATAAGGGCTGGAAGTTCAGTCACATATCAGTTAAGAGTTCCTGGTTCCAAGGAACATAAACAAACAAAAATAACAATTCGAACTTTGGCAGAGCTTTCATTGGAAGGGTTTGATGAGCTCACTTGTAGAGTGAGAGTTGAGAATGTATCGAAACCAAAAGTTCCAAAGCACAGGGATCAAGGATGCTTCCGCTGCCACACTGCAAGGAGTGGCCTTCAGGCTCTCCTCTGTCCTTCATCTCCTCCCTCAACATCAGAGACCTGGGAAAGACCAGCTACCTGGCTGAATTTAGGTCACATGGCAGAGATCTACTTTGGGAATCAGCTGAAGAGAGCAAAGATCTTGCCCTCTGGGATTCCATAGTGCAAGGTACCTGGAATTACCTCCCAACAAAGGACACACAATGACTTAGACCCAGCCCAATGGCAGTCAGAGCACTCACTACTCAGAAGGTGGAATGAGTTCTGGACACCAAAAACTGATCAATGGTCACAAGAAGCACTAACAGTGAATTTGAGAAGGAGAGAATGGCATTTGAAGAACTATAAGCTTCAAACACATACTAAGAGTGTGTACAAGGCACCAGACTCACGATATCAGAGACAAGTGGCAGGAAGAAGTACTGATCTGACCCTTAAGAGGCTCACACAGAATACAGGATCCAAACATCAGAAAGACAAGTGACATATATCAATCACGTATGTGTCACATATATCATGTGTCAGATAAATGCTTTAAATAATAAAGCCTATGAGATACAGAGAATAGAGAGGGTACCAAATTCAAAATAATCAGAAAAGTTCTCCCAAGCCTAGTGATAATTTGGGCCCACAGACTAGAATAAAGAAAGAACACTTAGGCAGGAAGGATGGTGTGAGAGCCATGGAGCTGCAACATATATGGTGCATTTGTGAATCAGTTCGTGCACAGTGGTCTCTGGAAGAGTTCACATAAAGAAACATCCCACATGAGAGTCAGTGGCAGTCAAGATGCACTATTGTGAATAACTTTTCCTCTCCTCTTTTTTCTTTAGTTGACTTAGATCAATTTCCAGACATTAGGAAGGAAAGTAAGGACTGGGGAGTTGGGCTCAGATGTGACAGTAGTAGTGAGTGAAGAAAGAAAGCACACCTAGGAGATATGGGCGTTGCACTCCAAGTTCCTCACTCCCTTCCTGCACCAGGCCCACTTTGGTTAGTCCAGAGTCATCCAGGTCCTTGTACAGCTGCCAGTTGCCCTGGACCATTCCAACTGCCCCATTATTCTCCTTGCTCTTTCTTCTTCTCACCCTTCAGCAACACACACATCCTCAGGAACATTCAGAGCTAAACCTCAGGAAGAGGAGTAGGGGTGGGACAGGGAGGGAAGCCTGGATCCTCCTGGATCCTGGCTCCTCAGTGGCAGGGGTCTTTTTCCCTAGTGTTTAGCTCAACACCAGAATCACACACAATGGGGCCATATCTCCACTGCTGAGTCGTTCGTCTTCAAGATAACCACTTCCATGAGTGGCACTGCAGAAGTAAAAAAGGCAATGTGCTGGGCTATGGTGAACAGTAAACATTGTTAATGTTTGTTGTGCTAGTATATATGCTCAGAGTGCAAATAGTTTTTAATACCCTGATTTCAATTCTGCTGAAATCCAAGAAATGGAATTGCTGAATAATATGGTACTTCCATTTTTAATTTTTGAAGAACTGCCATTCTGTACCTTTTCCCATTTCTACCAAGTGTGTAAATATTTCAGTTTCCTCACATCCTCATATATGTTGTCTTTGGGTTGGTGTGTGTGTCTGTGTGTGTGTATGTGTGGATAGCCATTGTGGTTTTGATTTGCATTTCCCTAGTGATTAATGACACTGAAAACTTATTTATATGTATGCCTTCTTTGGAGAAATATGAAATCAAGATCTCAAACCAGTTTTAATTGGGTTATTAGGTTTTTGTCTTTTAGTATTGAATTATAAGAGTAATCTACATGTCTATCAGCAGATAAATGGATTAAGAATGTGGCATAAACATGCAATAAAATACTATTCAGCTTTTAAAAAGAAATAAATTCATTCCACAATATATAACAACATGGATGAACTTTGCAGCTATTAGGCTAATTGAATAAGTCACTCACAGAAAGACAAATACTGCATGTTGCTACTTGTACCAGGTATATAAAATAGTCAAATCCATATACTAAAGGAGTGGGATGGTGATTTACAGAGACTAAGGGGAGAGAGAAATGGGCATTTACTAACCAGCAGGCATAAGGTTCCAGTCAAGCAAGATGAATAAATTTTACCTATAGTCAACAAAAATGTATTATAAACTTTAAAATCTATTAAAAGAGTAGATCTCATTTTCAGTGTTCTTACCACAATAAAATAAAATAAAACAATAATATAAAATGACAATATGCTAAGTACATCCCACTTGCTTACTTGTAGGAACCAGCCAGAGGTGGAGGCATCCGCTGGGACATCTCCTCGTTGACGGGATTGCCCACGGCCAACTTGGGCAGCAATCTTAGGCAGGTTGGAAACCCAGAAAGGAGCCACTTTCTTTAGGAGACTCAGAGAAGTCCAGGATGCATTTTTCCCATCAGAGATAATAGCTCAGGCAGCTTTGTTTTTATTATTTGTTTGCTTGTTTTTCCCACTATCTTATTTTTCCTGTGGATCATGGTGGAACCCTAAACCAAATTTGTAACCAGTGCTGAGTCAAGTATTGAAATAGCTTTCATGTTTCTACTTCTTTGTGACATTCAATGGAGTAATCAGAAGAAGCCAAAGATGGATATCAGGACTTCAGCAATGGAAAGACAACGTGTAGCCATATGAAACTGACCACTGAGACAACCCTGGAACATCAGTTTCCTTCAATGACCATTTGATACACTCTCCAGGAGGAGCCACAGAACTCTTGGACACAGATGCAATGAAAACAAAGTAAAACTTGTACATTCCACCATATAGTTACTACTGAATTCGATGTGAATGTGGCTATAAAAATAGATATGAGTTGGTAGACAGAAAGACAAACAGATTTCAAAACAGAGCATTCCAAACATTTTCTGTAATCTATTACAAACTGATACCAAAATAACCTCAACACATCCTTCTCAATGCTGCTTTGTAGCTCTTACCATTAAGAAATGGGATCTATCTCTCTAGTCTTTGAATGGAGTGTTAACAATGTGACTTGGTTTGTTGAATTGAATGAAGAGAACATGTTGCTACTTCAATTCTAAATCTAGGCTTCAAAGGACCTGCAGCTATGATGCTTGGAACCCTGCCCCTATCATGAAAAAAACCCAGACTAAGCTCTTGGATATGAGAGTCTAGGTAGAACACTGAAATAGCCAGCTAAGGCATCCCAGACCAGCAGCCCAAACAACCTGGCAACTGACCATGGACACATGGGGGAACCCAGCCAAGAACAGAAAGAATATCTAGCCCAGATTTCCAACCTGCATAATTATAAGCTAAATAAATAGATCTGTTAAGTCATTACTTTGTAGGTTGGCTTGTTAAATAGTAATAGCCAATACACTCACCTTTAGGGTTTTGGTCACCCTGTTTGTTCTTGGACATCAGGAACTGACACAGCTGGTGCATGCAGAAGCAAAGCTATGAACACTCTTCAAACCTGCCCTGAAGACCCTGCAGGTACAACTCACTCATTTCTGCATTTTACTGTAAATATCTGAGTTTCCTATCTAGTCTTGCCAATTTTTCTTCATTTCTTTTCCTGAACACTGACAATAGTGCTCTAACTGGTCTCTAATTGTAGTATTTTCCAGTTATAGACAATCTTACCCACTGTTGGCATGGTCTGAAGATAGACTTTACATGTTCCACCTTGGTTTTTCTGTACCCCTCACATTGCAGGGAACTAGGTACAGATGCCTTATTTATATCAGGATCCATAAAAATTAATGGTATTGAGCACCTGATATTTACCATACAAAATTGAATAAGGTAGAGAAGCTTAAGTGTATGTATGGTGACAGGGGTCCTCTTCAGTCCCATCCCATCTTGGCAGGTTCCAGCTCCACAACTCTGCCCTATCCCTTAGACATGTCACCCCTGCCTTGAGATGTTTACTGCTGTCACTTCTCCCCAGATCCTAGTGCCTAGAATGTCCTCCCCACTTTTCCTAGCTTCTCTATTTCTTTCTCTTCCTTCAAAGACCAGCCTAAATCCTAACTCTTCTGTGACCTTCTCCTATTGCCCCTGAACAAATAATCTCCCTTTTAGGTCTCTCTTGCCTCAAGTCAGTAGGGCTCCCTTAGCTGTCACCAAGAGCATCCATGGGGCTGAGTACTACACTAACCTGGAGACCAGGCCATGGCTTTAACTCTTCTCCCTCACTCAGCACAATGCCAGAACTGTATGCCCTAGGTTGATAATAATACCAGATAAAAATGGATTTACTTAATAAACAATTATTTGCCAAGAAATTGTAAAAGGTTGTCTCTCCCGTATTTTAAATAAAAGTCATATAAATTACAGATCCTTACTTTTGTGTATTTGTTTTGATTTTTAAAAAGAAGTATAGACTCTCATCATACCTGCTGTTCCTCACAAGGATCCAGGTAAATGAAGGGGACACTTGCTAACATGTAACTACCTCTACTGAACACTCACTAAGTCTTACACACCACCCCTGGGGTATTTTGTTTGTATCATCTCACTTAAATCTTATAACAGTCTTAGGTGATGCACACCATCAGTTCCATTTTATAGTAAAGAAGGGCTGGGGATTTAGCTCAGTGGTTCTGCTGCCTGCCTCGCAAGAGCAAGGACCTAAGTTCGATCCCCGGTGCCAAAAAAAAAAAATTTCACCCATTTTATAGTAAAGAAAATTAATTAAATGCCCTATGTAAATTCCCACAGCTAACAAGTGACAGAATTAAGATTCGACCCCAATTTTGTCTGCAAGCCCAAAGCATGTGTTCTTTGCAAGCTGTCATGACCGTGGTTCATCTGAGTATTTTGCTCTTGGGGCATATGAACTGTTTTTATCATTATTGTACTTTCCCATCAATAGTCCTCATCTGCCAACTAGATTACAGTCCCATGGAAGATACTTAATGCATCTTGACTTAATGCCTCCACACCAAAGCATCCATGTCCTCATCCACAGAACTTGTGAATATGCTGTTACGTAGCCTGGGTAGAATAAGATTGCGGGAGAAATTAATGCTACTAATCAGTCCCCTAAGAGAAAGGGAGAGAGACACTGGAGATGTGAAGGGGATTTAGGGAAGGAGGGAGAAGGGAGGGTAGGTTGGGAGGTGAAAATGCTCAGGATGTGATAGGTACATGTGCCAGTTCACCAAGATGGATATAGTTATTATGTGTCACAAATATATACTAGTTTTTAAAAATAAAATAATTTTTAAACATCTTAAGACAATCACAGGGGTCATTATAATGGGAAAAGGGAGGCAGGAGAATCAGTTGGTAGGCTTCCTCTACCAACTGAAAAAGGTAAAGAAGCAGAGGCCCCATAGAACTTCCAGCATGACTTTTTGGTTTTATGCACCTAGACTTCTGACCTCCAGAGCTAAAGCTAATAAACCTGTGTTGTTTTGAACCATCAAGCCTGCAGTAACTTGTTGCAGCAACCATAGGAAACTATTATACCTTTCTATAGAAGCAATTAGAGCCACCTAGCTCATGGTCTGATGGTTTGTCAAAATATTTTACAGCACAGAACTACAGTCTAAATAATCCTAAGAAATGGTTTTGGGTAAACTCCTATTATTGAGGCATCAGAAGCTATGCAATTAAATTTAAGGAAATTTTTGAAAAGCCACTTAAAATTTTTAAGAAGAAAAGAAGAGAGGCAACCTCATCCTCCTGGATTCAGACACCCTGCAGGACTACCTTCCATTTAACTTCTGATTAGCTGAGATTTCAGAACTAATGTGTTCTTGGTAGTTTTCAAATGACGCCTCTCCCCACTGCGATAAAATCAAGGGCTTCCAATAAGGAGCCAGCTTGCGCTCGCTATAACAAACCACATACATAAATAGGAAGACGGCCTCCAAGGTTGCAATTTTCTGGCCAGCAAGTGTCTTCGGTTTCACTTCAGTGGTTAGTGATGTGTCACCCAGTTGCCTTAGCATGGGGCTTTTCCAACCTTCAATTATAGAACTATCATTTACTCTCTATATGAACATCCAGAACAATAAACAGAGTGGAACACAGTCATTAGAGACAGCCATAATCCATGGCCTGCTGTGTATTAATGTCAACCCTGCTGCGTTTGACATTTGAAATCATGGCAAATAAAGCACTATGTTTTCAAAGCCAGGACTACATAGAGAATGTCCACCCCAGCTGCATCCCCTCTTCCCACTTCCATCTTCCAGCCTATCAGCATCTTGAATCAACTTCAGAGTTAAAAATCCTTTGCCTTTTACAGAAAGACATTCTGGCCAATCTTTCCCTCCCTGGGAATTGGTGGACTTTCACTGCAGAATCATAAAACAGTTCAGGGTAAACTATGATTCATAATCTAAAGGATTACAGAATGGAGTAGAGCTGAAAAACATACCCCCAAAAACCAAACCAAACAACTAACCTTGAGCTTATGGTGCACAAAGAAAATAGGATAGATAATATAAAAAGTCAGAAAAAGCAAAAGAAAAATTCACTCTAACCTAGCCAAATCATGCAGTAATTCCTCCTTCACTGTAGGACCCGCGTTTGCCATACCCTGTCAACACAGCACAACTGCAACTTCCACAGGCCCAGCCACTTTGACTTCTAAGCTGCAACATTCCTTCAAGGGGATGCAAAATTAAAACTGAATTCAAGCCAGGTATGGTGGCATGCACCTGTAATACCAGCACTTGGGAGTCTGAGGCAGGAGGATCACTACGAGTTTGAGGCCAGCCTAGGCTACATAGTGAGTTCAAGACTATGCTGAACTACACAGCGAGACCCTGTCTCAAAAAAAAAAAAAAAAATCCCTGAATTTGAAAGGCTTCTCTGTGTTGAGCAGGGGCCACGTGGGGCAGGGTGGGGTAGCTGAGTGAGAGAGTCTCCTAGGGTTTATTATACACTGACAGGTTGCTTATGGAAAATGAGCTTGGGTCATCAACGTGACAGAGATAAGGAAAGCCTTCCCAGCAAGCTAAGATACTCTGGGACCCCACAACCTCATGAGTAGGTAGAAAGCAGGCCATATTTATTCACAGGCCTGCAACAATTGCCTGCTGCTTTACAAGGTGAATCTCAGACCCTGGGAGAGGGTCGGAGGTGGTTAGCTGTCACACTTAATCTGTGGGGAGGCACTGTCTGACCTGACCACTTCACAGATAGGAGCCTTCCTCTCCCAGTCCCAGGAAGTAGCCTCTGGCTGAGTCACCAATCCCCAGCCTGTTGGGTAGCAGCAGAGCCAGCAAGTTCCACAACACAGAACAAGGAAAATCAAGGCTCCTAAAGCAGCAGTCCTCAGAAGGAGGCTTGGGAGCGAGGCAGGCATGTAGATTCCCTATACGTGTCTTTAACAGATTTACTGCTCTCCTAAATCATCTGCACTATTGATCGCTATTCTTTTACTTTGCTTTTGAGCAGGTATTATTCACCGTGCTCTTGTTTGTAGAAGCCTCAGCACCCAAGAGTCTCGGCACACTGTTCCTTTTCCCTCCACACAAGATCTGGGGACTTTCTGGAAATAACTGTGCCACAGTGCCTCGTTTGCGGGGTTTTTCCCAGTCCCAGACGCACTTTCTGATCTTAACACCCAGCTCTGATGGAGCATGGGTGGAGAAAGTGAGAAGAAATCTGGTGGAGGCTTTCTGGGCTCCTGACAGATCCTATTTACCAGGCCTTTGCACGAACAATTTGGCTTCCTCTGCGCTCCCTAACTTTGTGACTCAAACCCCTCGGGCCGGCCCTATTCCCAGGCTTTCACTGTGTGCGGCCGCCACCTGCTGGGCTGTCTCAGAGTTGACGCTTGAGACCAGGTAAAGTGCAAACAGGGAGGTGTGAGAGGAGATTGTTAAAGGCATTCCATGGCTTTCGTTCCAGGGGAGCCGCTAACCTGGCCTCCACATACAGAAGTCTGTTTTTTAATAGTCTTTTGGAGACCTGAAGTCTAAAAATTTCTCTGCTAATTCATCTGAGAGTTGACTCACCTCTCAGAAATACTGTATTTTCCTTATTTGCAATCTCAACAATACTCTCTTTAGCTTAATTTCCTACTGATTAGTCTTGATGAGGAATAAACAGCAGCCATTGCCAATTCTCTGGGTGAAAGCCCTTTGTCAGCCTGGAGAAAGATCAATGAATGGACCTCACTTCTCTGAAGAAATCCCAAGTTTTATTTTGTTGACTTCATTTAGCCCATTTTAAAAGTTGTTTGTCATTTCTGGGACTCTCCTCTGAATACCTTTGACTTCTTTAGATTTCTCCTTATCCAGGGCATGACACACCTAGGAAGGATCTGGCTAAAGGCAACTGTGACGACTCCAGTACTTTATGTACCCCTCTAGGTGACTATTCCTTTGGGAAATATTCTCTGAACACCTGCTACAGGTGAGACACACAGGTAAGGTACATGCAGGATATAAGATGAATGACTCCCGCACTTTCCAAAGGGGGAGGAGATGATGCTACAGGGCTCAAGTACAGATCGCCTTAACTGAATGAGTGACAGGGTCAGCCATAGGGGCTACTGGAGACCCCAAAGTGGAAGAAGGCTTCCCATCACCATAGGAGAAAGGCTTCGTGGAGCCAGTAGGACTGAGCTGGCCTTTGAAGGATATGTAGAATTTGGTTGGACCTGAAAAGAGGAGGGGTAGGAGGGGAAATAGCATTGCAAGCAGAGCCAAAAACCCGAGGAAAGCCCTGGAAACAGTGAACACTAGAAAAGGACGTAATGGGCTGGATATGAGTGCACCTGGGTGAGTCAAGGGTCGGTAAGGAAAAAACAGACCAGGCCAGATTGTGGCTCCTCTTTAATGGAAAGTCATTTTTAAAAAAACCAACTCTTGTGTTCACTTCATATAACTCCTATTTGATTTTGTTAAATTGAAGACAACTTGTTTTTCACCATGCTGGACCTAAATCACTCTCAGCTGTTGCAGTATGCCCGTGCACCGTCCAACATTAGCTCCTGGTTTTGGCTTGTTTGCTGTAAGTCCCAGTTTGGCTTCCACTCTGTTGTTTTTCTATTTCTGAGCAACCTATCTTACCCTGGCGAGATCTACGCCCCTTCTCCCAACCCAGCCTTTCAGGAGACCAGCCCCAGCTGACTGATTCTACCTCAGTCCCTTCTTACATCTTTCCCAGACACACAGCTTCTTTTATAGACCCTCTCCTCCTTCACAAGCAATGAAAAAGAAGGACACCTGGAAGTGAGACATTGGGCAGGTCTCTGACCCCTGTGGCCACAGCGTTCTCCTCCTTAAAAAGAGAGGAGGGACCTATTCAGCCTCTGAGGTCCTTTCTAGAGCTTACACCCTATAAAGCAATAATGTCAACAATCCCTGTCCAAAAGACATATAGCCTCCACTACCCAGCTACTTCTATGGAATCATTTCAGCCTTCCTGGAAGTTGCCTATGAAATTGACTAAATATGAAGTTTGAAAGAATTGGATCTGCTAGCAAGTCAACTAGCTTTGAGTTATTTGTTTCCAAATGGAAAGAGGATAGAGGAAAAAATGAGAAGCAGGCCTAGCTTCCTTCCTTGCCAAAGTGCCTCTCTCCAAGAGATACATTCAAAGACAGAAATGATGGATCAGAATGCCAAAGAATGAGCTGCAGGTGGCAACCAACAACCTTTTTGATTCAGCCAAATTCTCGTCCAGCTCCGTCCATCATCAGACTCGCCCTGGATGATTCTGCCTGTCAACAGAGGCAAGACCTACCTGTCGTGGCTTCCACTGGGGTGGGTCAGTCACCTTCCAGGTCCCCCTGTGCCCATCTCTGCAGCTGATAAGTCCATGCACAGCTGCTTCAGGACACTTTCTATACCCTAATTCTCTCTTTTTCTGGTATTGATTGCCTTAAGTATGCTTCCAGCAGGAGTATAAGATGAAAAGTACTAACAACCAGCAAAGTAATAAACTCCCTCCTCAAATTCCTGATAGGTACTAGAATTAAGATGAGCACACATGTGGAGAAAAATGTAAAGCTTTGTGAGAATAAGGGAAGAAGGACAGAACTAGGAGGTAAAACAGAAAGAATGATGTCATGATGAAGAATTATACCTGTTTTATTACTTCTGTATTTCTTTTTTATCATTGCGATGCTTCATAAAATAATTCCATACTAATTATTTCAATTAATTCTTATGATAGCCCTGTAAAGTTAGGTATAAATCCCATTTCTAGATAGGGAAACTAAGGTTTTGACTTTTTGTGCCTTACTCAACTGAACTTTGCAACCATTCTGATGTGACTTTTCTTGGATTGAAGGAAACATATACTGTTGACATACATAGAGTCTAGTGATGAATTAATTTGAGAAGTCTTCAAGAATGGCACTTTTAAGAAATAATGAAGAATTTTAGGGTCTTCTATGCAGAGTTTCATGTCATCTGCAAATAATGACAATTTAACTTCTTCCTTTCCTATCCTTATTCCTTTTATTTCTTTCTCTTGTCTAATTGCTCTGGCTAATGTTTCTAGAACTACATTGAACAAGAGTGGTGACAGTGGACATCCTTGTCTCGTTCCTGATTTTAAAGTGAAAACCTTAAGTTTTTGACCATTTAGTATGATGTTGACTAATGGTTTGTCATAGATGGCTTTTATCAGATTGAGATAACAACCACCTATTCCAATTTTCTGTAAGGTTTTTATCATGAATGGGTGTTGGGTTTCTCTCTCTGTGGGTCTGTTATTTGTGTATTGACTTTTGAGTATTGACTTGCAGACAAGTGGATAAAGAAGATGTGGGGTTTTTTATACAATGGAGTACTACTCTGTAATAAAGAAGGATGGGCTTCAGACATTTATAGCTAAATGGATGGACCTTGAGAAACCATACTCTTAAATGAAATAAATCAGCCACTCACGTTTAAATGCCACAGTGTTTCTCTGGTGTGAAAGACCAAAAGTGGAAATAAGGACTGAAATGTATAATGGATGTTGGGAAATGGGAAGAAAGCATTCAAATGGGAAGGGGAACAAGGGAGGAAAGAGGGAGAAAGGAAGGGACAAGAAAAAAAGTGAAAATAGAAGGAAAAAATGAAAACAAAGCTTTTGTACATAGGGCAGGGAGGGGGCTTGAGGGGAGGAATGGGATAAAATACAATAAAATTTATTTTTTAAAATTCAAATAATTTTTTTAAATAATGAAGAAAGCAGCATGCTCCCTTTTTGTCCTAGACGCTCTGAAACTTCAAAATCTGTGGCTAATTAACCACAATAGCATTAGGCTTCTTGAGAGAAAAATTGCCATTTGCAGCTGAAAAGCTAAGCCACGATCCAAACTGGGAAAGGCCAGTACACACAGGTGGTGAGAAGTAACTGTCTACGAGTAATACAGGAGGGACTCTGCGGGAGGTGAAAGCTTTCATCTGATTGGCCGCTTCTATTCATTTCCAAAGACAAGGAATTAAAAAAATATGAATGATACCAATGGGATTCAAACACCAGGGAAGTCTCAAAAATGCTACCAAGAACCAAGGCCTTGGAATACAAGAGAGGACCCACAGGAATGTGGAATATGCACCTCTACCTCTTTTTTAAATACTACAGATTCTTTTCAGTGTTCTGCAATTTAAATAGATCTCACAACCAGCTGGAGCAGATTCCAATATCTTTTCAAGATTTGACTTCCTCTTTGCCTGACCCACAGCAAGCTAGTAAGTACTATATTTGTTTGCTGGGTAATCCACAAGGCATGTTGGGCCTACAGCCTCCTGCATGCCTAGAAAGCCCTTTTCTTATTTGTATCACCATAATGTTTCTCCTTCAAGTCCCGTCTGAGTTCTACCTTTTCCCTAGACAGCTCTCTTGACACTGAAGCCAGTTACTTAGACCATGCAATTAGCACTTCTATTCTTAAGTAATTTACATCTTGGAACGAGAATACCTTATTTCTTCTCTAAGGAAAGAAACTGTATCTTACCATTCTCTTACTTACAGTTAGTATTTGTCGAGGTGCTTCAGGTCTTCTAAAAATATCTCTGCGCATCATTTTACTTGACCAACACAACACTCACCCTCTCTCTCTCTCTCTCTCTTCCTTTCCCTCTTCCTCTTGTCCATCTCCCCCTTCCCTTCCCTCTGAGGTTTTCTCACATTTTTTCCTGCTTCCTTTGCCTCGCTCACTAAGTGGAGGGAATTATGTATCAATTCCACAGATTCAACAAAATCATAGGAGTAAAGTGAGGAAGGAAGTATTCTCACAAGGAAAGGCAAACTCTGAAGCTGAACGAAGAAGGGAGACCCAAAGCATACCTAACTAAAATCTCCACTTCAGCAGGTGAAAATTGTTATTATCATCTGGAAACTACACAGAAACAGAAATTACACAGGCTACACATCTGTTCTTTTTTTTTTTTTTGTATCGGGGATCGAACTCGGGTCCTTATGCTTGTGAAACAGGTGGCGGAACCACTGAGCTAAATCCCCGGCCCTACACATCTTGTTCTTTAGCTTAATCAAGTCACAGACCTACTCTTTAGCAGATCCAAAATGAAAAGTCAAGTTTCCCCAAGTTCTCCCTCTCCATAATGTGCTATTTTAGTAACTAAGATTGGGACTTACTCATAATAAAATACTCACCAAAAGTTAATCCATAGAAATTTTTCTTTTGTAATTTATTTTATTTGTTTGTTTAACTTTTTGTGATCCTGGGGATTGAACCAAGGACTTGCTAAGCAAGCACTCTACCACTTAGATCTGTGTCTCTGGCCCTAAGTCTGTAGAAAATTGATTAAAGACTCACTGATCCTGTGCTTCCTTTGCAAATTGGGGTATTTAAGATATAAGTGAAATGTCACTAAGAAAATAAAATTACTACTCGACTATTATGGGAAAATATATTCTGGAAAATATTAAAGTAATAATTATAACAACAACAGAAAAACCTGACAATTATCAAATGTTTAATATATGCCAAGAACCACTCTCAGAGAAGTGCATGTGTTAATGCAGTTAGTTCCTACGTAAGGAAGGTACTATTATTCCCGTTTTATGATATAGGAACCTGAGGCTTCAAGAGGTTGAGTCATGTGAGAGATCACACAGACAGGTAGCAAGACGAAGACTCAAATTCCTGACTGTCCAGCAGTCAGCAGGCCAGGGCTCCTGTCTGCTTGCCCCATCCCTCTATGGAAGGGCTCCCAGTGAATGGACTACATCCTTATTCTTGCCATTGTGGGGGCTGCACATTTCCACACAGCACTCAAGCCACTCTTTTCTGACTCACACTTTCAACACATCGACTCTGCGATCCCCTTTCAATGTGGAGAACATTGAAGAAAAATCTTGGTGAAAAGTAAGTGATTCATTTATCAGAAATGTGTCCTGTATCTTGGAATATATGTTTCCAAACACTTATGTCTATTCACGTTTGTTTCTTTGCCCAAGGTGTACCCTTTGACAATATTTTGAATTCCTTCTTAAATCTCTCTGCCTGGAGAAACTCCACTCACTTTAAATACTCACTCAAACATCTTTTTGTAGCTTTTCTTACCTCACACAAGAAATCAATTGCTGACTCCTCTATCCCGTGTCACTGGCTATGCACCTCTGTCACAAACTTGTCTTCACATATATCCTTCAGATATATCCTGTGAGAGCCACCAGGCAAGGGGTTTATCTCCTATGTCTTACTAATGTTGCGGTCTTGCTCAGAACAGAGTCCATAGGAAATGTCCTGTGTGTGCTTAGAAGTGTCCAATGTATATGTCAAAGCATTCAGAGGTCTGATTTCTCATGGTAATTGTAGGAATGTAAAAGACTTATGGAAAAGCAATGGATCAAAATATGGCATAAAAATGTATGCCCTTGTAGGTGCAAAGACTTATTATGCTTTCAATTTAGACAGATCCTTATTCATATAGTAATAAACTGAATGATGACATGTTGCTCCCATCTCCCAAACTAATTGAAATGTGACATTCGACAATTGGTTTACCAGATTCCAACTGATGTCACATTTGTTGACCGTGCAGGAACTGTATGCAGGAACAAAGCAGAAATTCTCTGCTTTGATCTCATGCTATCTTTCTGTTTTTGTTAGTAAGTAAACAGCTGATGTGAAAATGTTGATGTCTATTCTAAGCACTCATTACATAGTTGCTATTTTATTTTATTGATCTTATTTCCCTGCTAAGTGCATGTTGTACGATATAGTAGGAAGCTCCTGACAAAACAGGAAGAGAAGAGAGGTGACAAGATTGCCGCAAAGGAAAGAAAAGCTAAGCCCATGTGCTGTCAGTGTGAGCAAGACACGTGCATGGAACATGCAATTGACATGTGTGAAGACAGCCTTGGGTGTGACAATGGGAGCAAAGCTTATTTGGCTGTAGGGTTCTATTGGCATTTTCTTTGTAGTTCATATAGAAATTTACTTCAGGGCCGGGGATTTAGCTCAGTGGCACTGAGCCTGCCTCCCAAGTGGAAGGTCCCAAGGTTGATCCCCAGTACCAAAAAAGAAAAAAAAGAAATGTATTTCAGATGTTCTTTTAGGTTTTGTAAGCAAGTAAACAGCTGATATGAAAATCTTGATGTCAATTCTAAACAAACAATGCATACTAAGAATTTAACACTTGATTTTATTGCTACTTTCTGTTCCTGTTAACTGCACACTGTATAATATAACAATAAACACCTGACAAAATAGCAAGATGAGTAAGATGTAAGTACAACAAGGCCAGGAAACCGTAACATACCTGCTGTCAGTGTAAGTGATACGTGTGTATGGAATGTGCTGTTGTCATGTGTGCAAACTGCCCTAGGTGTGGTAATTGAAGTAAAACTTTTCTTTTTGTTAAGTGCTATTGGTATTTTCATTGCAGTTCATATAAGAATTTATCTGTGTCATTCTTGTTAAGACTTTGTACACCAAAAAACAGTCAATGTTGAAAATGTTGATGCTTTTTAATAAACAACCAATAAATATTACAAATTCAATATTTTATTTTTGTGATTTTTTTCCTGTTTATTACTCTTGTTTAATATAATAAAACTCATAATATTAAAATTAATAATTCATTACTAGAAATATTCTAAAGACTACGTGTGGGTCTGATAGACCCACGTTGATGCACCTTTACGACAAAATTAGGGTTATGCTCTGTGGTACACCAAAACTGAAGACGTGAGAAGAAAATCCGTGCTCTTGAGGAATCAAAACAAATAGGCCCTGGCATTGTTGTGTCTGAAATACCAAACAGAAGAAAGAAATAATAAGCATAAGTTAAGTCATGTAACTACCAAGATGTTACAAATTATTTGGGGCCAAAACATAGAAGTCCGCTTCTAACAATAGGTCAAAAGATAATCTGACCTGTATCAAACACAGAAAAATTCCAATGGGTGTATACAAAAGCTGCATACAAAAGTAACTCATTAGCTCTCATAAATATAGGGTTTGTTATTCTGGAACTGGGTGCTTTCACTGCCTGCATGATGCGAGTGTACATAATCTCCACAGAATATGCTCCATAATGAGTTTCAGTTTTGGATACCCAGGGTAACTGTCAATCTTTCCAGTACTTGTTGGGGGAGATTATAAACAGAAATAATAGAATAATAAAATTGTAGGCCTAGAAGATCTTAGAGATACGGTACTAGACTTCCTCTTATTCATGGGAAAGTATTGCCTGAGAAGTCAGATGTTCCTTGTCTTACTTTGCAGTCATGGATGTCTGTGTTCAGTTTAGCTTCCAGAAGCAAGATTCTGAGGATCTACAGTGAGCAGTTCTTTTCCTGTCACTAATGGACTTATAGTATGGGCAAAAAATACCAGCTGCTATTTTAAGCTTCTGAGATTCAGAAGTCAAGATTCAGTGTGATATTGCCTATCCAATCTAAAAGAGATGAGAGAGTCAAACAAAAGGGAAAGTCTGTTAGTTCTGAGAAGTGTGGCTCGTATGTTAGGGATAATGTCAGATTCCAGTTTCCCTATGTACTTATGATGAACTATGTTATAGTGTATATTATCGTGTATAATTATATGTATATCATATAATATTTATATTATATTGATTATATAACATGTATAAGTATTCTTATTCTGAGAATTTTGTAAAAATCATTGCAGGGTCTCAAGCCAAATGATGACTCAAAACAGAAGAACCAGAAAGGAAAAAGGAGTAAAACACAACCCCCTGCCCCACCAAAAGCATCTGGATGCCAAATGCAGAGAAGCCAGCATCAGTGCAAGGCCATACACGCTCACTCATATTTTGCCCTTGGCATTTGCATAACTCTGCGCTCCCACTTCACACCCTGGTGGCCCACTCACTGCATCTCTAGTGGCATCTGATGCTCTTCAGGAGGCTGCTCTGCTTATCTGTTTGTGTGTGCATGATGGCATGCACGTGCATGTGTGTGTGCTCACATGCGTACCCAAATACTCAGAAATACTTGCTAGACATAGAAAAGAATACTACATCCATTTCTCCATGCAGATACTGCCTTCTCTCTAAATGATCCAGCTTCCACCAGTGACATTAGCATAGATCTAACATTCAACTCGGAATCCTCTTAGACTTAGGGTCATGGTTACACCTGATGAGAGTGGCCCAAACCAGGATATCATCTCACTTCATGGGTCAGTGTCATGGAAAACAGTGAAGAATGATGGTAAAGGCCTTCCCTTGTCCATAACTTCAATCTATCCTTTTCTCCAAAGGCTATACACAATTTATAATACAAGTTAAGTAGCA
This sequence comes from Heterocephalus glaber, assembly GCF_000247695.1. The sequence goes on along the minus strand of NW_004624804.1, from coordinate 6,006,330 downwards.
CTGGAAATTTATAAATTGAATGTCTTAAATATAGGTATCAAAGAACTAGCTGCTCAACAGAAACCAAAGTTGAAAGTAACCTCCTAATGGGTCTAATTCTATATATTTTTATTCCCCTTATTACGTCTTTTATGTAGGGTTCACCTGTACATGAGAACCCCAGAGGGCTTGTGTTGAGAGGTGCACTGGTCTCATCACTTCCTTTTATATATATTGGCCCAGCGAGGTCAAGTGAAATGTCTGCTCCATCAGGGTGTGGCACCCACAGGCCTTTAGGAGAAATTCCAGTACCAGACAGTTCCTGACTGCTCTGTACAGAGAAGACCAACCTCGAAGCTGAATCTTGACCAAGATGAACTTGCTCTTTCCTTCCCATCCTTCTCACCAGCAGAGCCATCATCATCCTTTCATTGCGTGCCTGTTTACTCTGTGCTTCACTCAATGCCCTTTCCAGGACTGTAGAGGCTATTTAGGGAGCTTCATGGACACAGAAATTATCTTGTTTAGGCTCGACCTTAGGTTCAGGATGTCTGGTCCCTGTTAAAGTTGATTGAATTTGAGAGAAAAGTCAGACAAGCACAAAAAGATAGTTACAGAAACTGGCTCAAATCTACCACTCTCCTTGCTCATGCCTCCTTCTATCCTTTCCTGTCCCTCTGTAGTTAGAACCCTGAATCAGCTCCTAGAATTATTCTGCGATCAGAATTTGAAAAAATTCTATAAATGTTAGAAATAAAGCTCAAACTGTAGAGAATCACCATGATATCAGAGTTTCAACCATTTCTGGAGCCTTAAATCAAAGAGCCCTGGGGAAAGATCTGTCTACCACAAATTATAATATAGCTATAAAATCTCTTCTGTAATAAGTAATTTTCCATAAAAACAATGTTTCTTAATTTTTTGAGACATAGCTGAAATATAACTTAGACTACATGTCCAGTTGAAATTACCTAAGCATTTTGCATTTTCCATCTTGCATAGCTTGACTTTTCAGTAGGAAAGGGAAGGGAGCTTATTCCCAGGAGCAATTTTTTAGTTTGCCCTCCAAAAGATCAAAGTTTGATTTATGAACTGTTCACATGTCTAGGAAGAATCCTTGGTCAGAGAAGGAGCCAACCATTCTTCACTTTTCCAGGAAAAAAAGACAAGCTGCACACAGTGGAACTGAAAACTTTAGATCAAACATTAAGAAGCTTATTGTTAAGCAAGTTTACAATGAAATTGATTTCCTGTACTGACAGACAGCAGAAAAGATGTTCCTATACTACATGCAATTTAGAGATCTCATGGTGACCTGAAAAAAGGCAAGAATATGTACTACATATTCCATTCAAAAGTCCTTAGTAGTCTGAGCCCTGAATTGACATAAAAATAAAGATCAGGATCCCAGGATACTGCTGCCTGCCTCGAAAGTGCAACATCCCGAGATCAATCCCTGGTACCAAAACAAAACAGAACAAAACAAAACAAAAAAGATCCCAGGATAGAAAAAAGAAAAATACACTTGGAGAAAAAAATCAGTCCTTGTCCAGCCAACAAGAAACATGGGTTTCTCTAGAGAAATCACAATCTACTCTGACTATGTGGGGTTTTTTTAACTCAACTATGACACCAAAAAGCAGATTACAAAGAGTTCAGGACTTTCTATTTTTGTACTTTTCAGAGATTCCCTTTTACCAATACTGCATTTAAAGACAGAGCAGCAAAGAGGTTGTTTCACGAGGAAATGTTCCAAGCATCAGTGGCCTGTAGAAACATGAACATGACATGCCGTACGTATTGGTTGACAGACTACAGTGAATCAAACATGGGATTAGAATGAAGAAAGAGCTAAATCAGGATGAGTGGCACAAGTTAGGCTAAGGAATTTGGACTTTAAGAACAGGGAAGAGCCTTTAATAGGTCTTAGGTAAGAAGGTAGCATGACTAAAAGCTAGTCTTAATTATAATGTGGAGAATAGTTCACAGGGCAATAAAGGCGATGCTGAGATGGAGGACAAGCTGTGAGACTGCAGAGTCATTCAGGTAAGAGATGCTGATATATTGATGGAGATGGTTGCAATGGACATAAAGAGAAGACAATGAATCTGTGGCAAAGGGAAAGAGAACAGAGAAGATACAGTCATAGAATATGGTGGGGGTAAAGAAGAAGGTTAGGGTGATCCATAGGGTTTTTGTTTGAGTAATATCTGAGCTATAATGCTGGGCCAAGAAAGACTGCTGGGAAGAAATCAAATTCTAAAAGACATAGAGTCAAGATATTGAACCTAGCCACAAATGAATAAATGGTAGCTCAAGCCACAACAATGAAAGCAGTCTCCCAGACATGGAACAAAAACACATTTGAGTTTTCCCAGGACACTTCTAGTTTATGTACACTGTCCCAACATCCTGTCTGGTTTAGCATTTGTCTCAAATGTTTTCTATCTTAACAAGCTATTATTTTAATTGTTGCATTAAAGTATGCTGGGATGAGCTTGATAGACTTCTATTTTATCTTCTGCTATGTTCTATCTCATCAGTTATTGGAAAGACAGAATTCTCACTTCAACACATGGCAAAATGTGAGTAATGTCTAATGGTAATTCCTCTTTATTTTCCTGACAGCTTCCATACGCAGCATAATTAATGCCTCCCTTTCTAGGGCAGCATGGAGGTTTGCCTGGTGATAAAACAAAATGCATGAAAATTTAGTGGGCAGATACAGCTGACTTCTTTTGATGTGGTAGAAGTCACATGGAAGAATTATCCAGTGCTACCTCTGGAGGCCAGGTGCTGTAACAATCAGTAGTACCCTCAACAATGACAAGGCTTTTTTTGAATGTTTAAATTTATTTTTGTTATTGTTATTTGTATGTGTTTGTCTGTGTATGTTTCATACTAAGGATCCAACACAGGGTCTCACGTCTGCTGAGCAGTCAGTCTACACTGAGCTATGTTACTACTCCACACCATTTTAACTATATGAGTGACATATTAATAATTTCCTTGACAAAAGGAAAAACTAGGGAAATTACAAATAAAAAATCTTTTGGTAGACAACAAGATCAAGAAACTTAAGTAGCTGCACTACATTTCCAATATAAATGCCAATTTTTTCTTTGTTTTTAAAATTTTACTAGTATATATGGGTTTCATTTTGACATCTTGGTGTATGCAAATAATATACTTTTATTACTTTTACCCCCATTACTCCATTCTGTTTCCCTTCCCTCTCCTCCTGATTCCCCTTCTCCTCTCTAGCAGTCTTCCTTTTACTTTTATGTCATCTTTCTCTCTTTCTTTCCCCTAAATTCCTCACATGAGAAAAAATATATGATATTTGACCTTCTGAGTCAAGCCTATTTTGCTTAACATGAGAGACTTCAGTTCCATTCATTTTCCTGGAAATAGCATAATTTTGTTTTTCTTTACGTCTGAATAATACCCCATTGTGTTTATGTGCCATAATTTCTTTATCCATTCATGTGTTAATGGTAGTCTAGGCTGTTTCATAGCTTAGCTGTTGCACTGCAATAAGCAGGGTATGCAGGTATCCAGGTAGCATGCTGGCTTTCACTCTTCGGGGAATGTCTGAGAAGTGAGTGGCATAACTGAATGCAATGATGGTTCTATTTTTAGTTTGTAAGGAACCTCCATGCTGATTTCCGTAGTGACTTCACCAATTTACATTCCCACCATCGTGTAAAAGATTTCCTTTTCCCCATACCTGATCAAGCATTTATTGGGGTTTTTTGTTGTTTTGTTTTGTTTTTGTTTTTTTGGTACTGGGGATTGAATTCATGACCTTGAGCTTGCAAGGCGGGCGCAGTGCCACTGAACTAAATCCCCAGCCCATGTATTTTGTAGTTTTGATGATAGCCATTCTGACTCAGGTGAAATGGAAACAACATAGTTTTCATTTGCATCTCCCTAATGGCTAAAATTGTTGGACTTTTTAAACACACTTATTAGCCATTTGTACTGCTTCTTTTAAAAAGTGGCTATTCAATCCATTTGCCCATTTTGATTGGATTATTTGGTTTCTTAGTGTTAAGGGGTTTTTTTTGAGTTCTTTATATATTGTATATATTATCTCATTGTCAGAAGAGTAGGTGGGAAAGATTTCCTCAATATAATACAAGCTGTGTATGGCAAACCCACAGCCAACATCATGTTGAATGGGGAAAACTGAAAGCATTTCCTCTGAAATTAGGAACAAGACAAAGTTGTCCACTCTAACCTCTTTTGTTCAATGTAATGCTTAAAATTTTAGCCAGAGCAATGAAGCCAGAGAAGGATAAAAGGGATACAAGTAGAAAGGGAATATTTTGAATTATTCCTATTTGCAGATGATATGATCCTTTATTTAGAAGACCCTGAAAACTCCACTCCAGGATTTTAGATATGATGAAAAAATTCATCGAAGTGGCAGGATACAAAATCAATAGTAAAAAAAAAAAATAGCTTTCCTCTATACCAATAATGAAGCCACTGAAAAAGAAATCAGGAAAATAATAAAGTGCCTAGGAATAAACTTAACCAAGGAGGTTAAAGACCTGCACAGTGAAAATTACAGAATGTTGAAGAAATAAATTAAAGAAGACAGAAAAATCTTCCTTGTTCATGGATCAGCAAATGTAACTCTGTTAAAATGGCCATATTATCAAAAACAATGTATAGATTCTATGCAATCCCCATCAAAATACCAATGACATTCTTCACAGAGCTAGATAAAAACAATCCTGAATTCATATGGAACCACAAAAGATCCAGAATAGTCAAAGCAATCATAAGAGAGAGAGAGAAAAAAAAGAACAAAGCTGGAAGCATCACAATACCTAATTTTAAAATACGCTACAGAGCCATAGCAACAAAAACAGCATGGCACTCACATAAAAAGACATGAAGACCAAAGGAATAGAATAGAAGGGACAGAAACAAACCCATACAACTATAGTCATCTGATTTTTGACCAAGGAGGCAAAAACATGTGTGAAAGAAAAGACAGTCTTTTTAACAAATTGTGCTGGGAAAACTGGGTATTCACATGAAGAAGATAGAAACTAGATTCCTATTCAACTCAAAATGAATCAAAGACATAAATATGAGGTCTGAAACATTGAAATTGCTAGAAGAAAATATAGGGGAAACAGTTGGAATCATATGCACAGGCAACGAGTTCAATAGGACTTCAGTGACACAAGAAATAATACAAAGAATCAACAAATGGGACTACATAAAATTAAAATGCTTGTGCACCAGTGAGGGAAACAACAGAGTGAAGAGACAATCAACAAAATGAGAGAAAATCTGCAATGAGGTTTTTGAAGCACTCAAATCCACCAGGCCAGGCCACCAGCCAGAATGGCTGGTGGAAAACCTAGAAAACTATAAACTAGAGAGATATGAGAAAGAAGTATAGAAAATAGAGAGTGAACAATCCTGACATAATGTATAGAGTAATCTTCACACTTGCTAAAGTGGCTTTGGGTATGTAGAGTTTAGTGTACTCTATTGTACAGTTTATTTTATTATTGTACACTCTTGTAAATTTACAATGTATTGAACTTTTTTTTTTTTGGTACCGGGGATCAAACTCAGGACCTTGCACTTGCAATGCAGGCACAGTGCCACTGAGCTAAATACCAGGCCCTGAACTATTTGAAACAATGTTTAAATTTTAATGAATTCTTTCAACAGAAATGAACTAAATATAAAAGTGCATATTTAATAAAACTTCAGTACCAAATACCTAGTTCTCCACAAAGTTAGAGATACATGTGTAACTTGCATAATGTACTGCCAACATTTTTTTATCCCATAGCATCCAGAAGCTACAATGATAGCAGTGACCACATAAAAATCAAAGACCCATATACACTGAAAAGTTTGCACTCAGTTGTTTTTATACTATGCCCAGAGATGGTGGTTGATTTAACATGTACAGCTGCAAGTGACCCTGCCAGTTCTATTCATATATATTCACTCGATATTTACTGAATATCCACTACATTGTAACTGCAGCAGTAATGGGATATCTGAAACATTCTGTTTCTCCCTTCTCCTCCCTTCTTCTGAGAGTGGTTTATAAACTCTCCTTGATATACATTCCTATTTTCTGATTGAGATCTCAGGTTGCTCATCGTGTTTATCTCATTGTCTCACAACTCTAGAGGAAGCAAGAAGCACCCACTCATTAACAAGATTACACCCTATAAGTCCCCCAAAAAGAAGAATCTTCTGAGTTCCCTTAAATGACCAAAATGTCGGCTGTTTTATTATTTTCTAAAATGCCCTTCCCTTTGCCCATTAAAAACAAAACAACAAAATAATGTACAATAATTCCCTTGAACCCTGTGACATCTGTACATTGTAGCATAGATACTGCTCTTTGAATGTGTTCTCCAAAGTTCAAGTGCTGGAAACTTAATCTCCAAGGCAACAGTGTTGAGAGGGAGGACCTTTAACATGTGGTGAAGTCTTGAGGGCTCTGTCTCTGGAGAGGATAAATGCCATCATCTCAGGCATCCAACAGATGAGTACAGCTCCTTCCCTTTCTTACAAACCTTCTCTTGCCTTTCACATTCTGCCATGGGATGATGACACAAGAAGGCCTTTATCGGCTGTGGACACTTTCATCTTGGACTTCACATTCCCTAGGACTGTAAGAAATAAATCTCTGGCTTCTATAAAGTACCCAGCCTTTGATATTCTCTTAAAATCAATTGTTTTCAATCTACTGAAAGTGAATAATGTTATTTCTAGTAAGATTTGCATTCTTAAATCAAGAAAGGAAAAAATAGGGAACATATAGCTTAAAATAGAAAATTTTAATATATTATGAAATTCTACATGACAGATCTTAAAATTTTTGAATAGTTTTCTATGCCACTTTTTCAACTAAAGAAAAAAGTCAATTTCTCCATCAGTGCCTTTTCATTTCATATTCTACCCAAATAGGGAGAAAAATAGTATTTATGCGAAGGCTGGGACATCCCTTACTCCAATAACCTGACTCACCGGTCTCTCTAGCTGACTTTTCAGCCTCTCTGTCGTCAGTCTGGCTACAGTCACCGTGTATTTTGGCCCATTCCACTGGCTTCAGCTCAGCTCCACCTCATACATATGCAGAGGACCAAATTCAATATCAGGGTAGACAATTTATGAACACTTATATTTGTACACCACCCACATACAATTAAACCTGCAAAGAAACTGTGGATATCCTCTGCTGCAGAGTGCAAATCCCCTTCCTCACCACACTCACTTTTTCCAGATTACCTTTTCCAAGGCTTGAGGGCTCACAGCCTGAAGCCAGGGAAGGGGAAGCCATTTTTCAGAACCTGAAACATTCCTTTGATTTCAGCTCTACCATGAGCAAGATTTTCCCTTCTGGGTCTCTCCACCCCCTATCACAGAGAGTTTTCATACAAAATACAACAAGCTGAAAAATCCTTATCACACACAGCCACCCAACAATGAGAAGGCATAGCTGTGGGTGTCAGCATGCACATTTGAAAATTTGACCTTCAACTGGGAAAAAAAAACCCGTGTAAAGGGTAACTGGTGCAGCAGAGACCTACCAGGAATAAGTGACTTTGCTTTCTAACCCCTAGCCTATTGTTTTGGATTTCTTCCAATTTCCATTTTACAATATTGGTCTGTTAACATAGCACCTATCTGTCAGCCGGACTCCCGAGGGACTGATGTGGCAGCACTAGGGGTCAGGGATGATTGTCAGGCATCAGACCAATCATCAAGGAAGGGGAGGAAGAGAGCTAAGCTAAGGTTAAAAAAGAAAAAACCTAGACCAGATGAAAGGCTAAAGGGAATCCAGAAGGAGACTTAGAGAAAAGGAATCCTGATGATAGAGGCTGGCATTAGTTGAGAAGGTTAAAGAGCTGAGTCCTGTCAAGAGAACTCTCCCCAGCAAAGGTATCCAGAGCAAGAAAGCAAGAGACATGAGATTTTTAAAGCTATTCTAGTACAGCTTCTGCAGCAGTACCATTAGACTGGTACTCTGAGTGTTTCAGATATTTGATCGGAGAGAAATTTAGCAAAATGTAGTTTGATAGTCACAAGCTTTGTGCTAGTTTGGGGAAGAGACAAGCCAGAGCAGCAAAGACCACTGTAACACTTTTGGATTAAGCCACACTGAGCTTACTATAATGCTATGTGAGTACAATTTACCTATTCTTTAAATTTTTTCTGATTTTCATCTTTAATCATTTAAAAATTATTCATTGAGCTTCTACCACATTGCTCACAATATCATAGTGAAGTGATCAAATGTGGCCCCAGCCTGCAAGGATTCATTCAAGAAGATTGTACACCCCACAATAGCAGAGTCTTTGTTTTGATCAGTTCTATGTTTTCAAACCATACAACAATGTCTAGCACACAGTAAACATTCAATAAATTTTCACTGAATGAATAAACAAGCATGCTTATACTTTTGTATAACTAGAAGTCTATAGAACTTGGCTCTGCTCACTATAATGCAAACAGTGAACAGTGCATCCAATTGGCATGTGGGCAGAGGAGAGACTGAAATTTTTAAACCTAAAACAGAAAAAAAATATTATATTCCTTCTTATAGTGATTGTTGTATGGAAGTAACCAGAACCCAAGGTAAAGAAATTGTCTTTGGGTTTGTCCTTGTCCTCACATGCACACGGAGATCACAGGATCTGTGAGCACATGAGGTGGTGGTGGAATGCCTTTCCATCCTAAATGGAAGAGCATGGCCTTGAGTGTCTTACTAGCCAGAAGCCTGCCAAGAATGCATGGTTTCCTCCAATGGTACTGAAAAGAGTTTCATTAAGCTATTTTTTTTTTTTTGGTACCGGGGATCCAACTTGGGACCTTTTGCTTGCGACGCAGGTGGTGGAACCACAGAGCTAAATCCCTGGCCCTATGAAGCTATTTTTAAAGAGGAAAAAATTAACGGAAACCATCAAAGCTTGGTGTTAGGAGACTTTGACTTAAAGACTGAAGGCATAAGAGACCCAAAAGGACCCAAATGGTTATTGAGACTGAAAGGACTATAACCACAGGATAGGCCTGCCCAGCAGGAGCCAATACCCTAGAAGAGGAAAGCAGCCTCTGCTGCCCTGAGGCCCAGGGAGGAAGGAGCCAGGGAATGCACAACTTGTTCTCTCTCTTTCCCAGAATTCTGATTTGCCATTACAAATAAATGTCACTGGCCATGGGACTCTGGTGAAAACAGTTCACAGGGATTAGCCTCTCATTACAGGATCAAGTAGCACAGTCAGTTTTTGTCCCTAATATTTACTTTGCCCTTTTGTCTGATTGAAAAACATGTGTCTCCAATATAGAAAAAAACATAATTGCAACCAGCATCATGAGGTGTTGTTAATCAATGAACTCATTTGCCCCTCATAAAATTCAGGCCAGTGTCAGTGTTCTTCGAGCAACCAAACACAGAAAGAAGAGATGGGAGGGAAGAGAACAATGTACAGCTCCTACAGTCCCTTGCTTTACTGGGCCAAGCAATAGCACATCTTTATTCTCCTCTCCATTCTAGGATCTCTTTATTAGCTACAAGCAACTTGGCTAGATGATGTCTTTACCTGGTGGTGTGACTCAAACTTTCTTACATAAAACCTGAATCTGTGGTTGACTTATATTTATTGGGATGCTGAAGTCTTTCATAGCGCAGTATGGTAGAGAAAGACGAAGAGGAGAACCCGTGAACTCTCTGGGCTGCTGGCATAGTTCTTGATGTCCCATGGATAGCAGGAATCCATGTCCTCCTTTAAAAGCAAGGAGATACACTATCACGCAGGCTGATACAATATCTGTGCCTGTGGAGGAACCAGTTATTTTCAATTTCCAATTAAGTGAAACTGTGACTTTCACCTTTGAGCTTTCTTCTACTGGCACTAGAGCCTCCAAAACCATAATTTCAAAGGTGTAGAGAGAGGAAGCAAGAATTCTTGAAGTGAGTCATTAGATATAAAAATAAGGACTTCTTCCACCTCCACATCTTGATTCTTAGGTCCATGAACTCTAGCTATTGGAGAGACAGCACCATAATTTTACTTCTGCTTTGAGGCACACATTGTAACCTCAGTATTCATAGCATTCCTGTAATTGTAACTGCAGTTTATTCCACAATTATATGAATGATGGGTCAGTGAAATTAGTGGATGGATTGCCATTCTTTAGCTGCCATTTAGTAAATTATATAAGTTGATGTGGGACAAAATAAAGTGTAGGAATTGTGGTGCTGACAGAAGACTCCAGGGCAGGGAGGAAAATACCTGTCTAAAAAGCTGTTCTTTTAAGGGAATGTGGTTGCTGCCTGCACAATGAAAGGGAAACGGCCAGGTAGGCACAGATGATTTTGCTAGAGAATAAGCTGTACCAAATAAACATCGGGCTCTGCTGTTGACAGACTGGGTGTTGAACAGGGGAAGTAACCAGAACAGTCTTGATGTGTGATGCAGAGCACACTGATAAGCCTCCATCTTGCTACCATGGTGATTTTATATAAGGAGCCCACTGAATCAGCCCTAGGCTGGCTAAGAAGTTGACTGACAACCACAAGATAATTTCATCTTGTCTGCTTTATTTTCAACAGCCTCTCACAATGAAATGTGTAAGTATTTATGTGGTAAAAGACTCTTCTGTACTCATCACAAGAACTCTTTCCTCCTATATTTCCCCTTGTCATAATTTTTTAGAGCCGTTGACATACTGTTTATGGTTTTAGCTACTGCCTATGTAGATACAAACATGAAGCCTTCTTCAAGGGTCCTAAGTAAACAAACAAATTCTTCTAATTGGAATAATTTCACCATGGTCTTTGAAGGCCACCCTAGCTGTGACTATAGTATTGGGGCTATCCACTTCTGCCTTGTACTTGCATATCATAAGACTGATTCACAAATCAGGCCCAGGCTGCTTCTCCCCCCGGTCACATGATTATAAGAAACCCCACATAAGCCCATGTAATGGAATGAAGGGTGGTCCTCTGAATAGCTGTGTCCTCTGGAACCTGTGGATATGATCTTATTTGAAAAAAAAAAAAGCATATTTTGAAGACACCATTGAGTTAAGGATTTTGAGATGAGATCACCTGGATTACAAATTGTTCACTAAATCCACAAATAAGTGTCTTCTTTATCAGAAACAGAAGAGAGAATACACAGAAGAGATACAAAGAAGAGGGCCATGTGAAGATGGAGCAGAGCCTGGAATTATATAGTCACAAGGCAAGAAATACCTAGAAAAACAGAGGTCAAAGGGGCAAGAGACACTTCTCTGGAGTCTTCAGATGGAGTGAGGTTGTGCTGACATCTCATTTCTGATTTCCAGACTCCACAAAGGTGAGACAACATATTTCTGACATTTTACTGTTTGTGACAATTTGTTATTGTAGCCATAGAAAACTAACCTGGCTAGGCATTTAGTTTCTATTGGGTTCCAATAACAAGGCAAAACTTGTTTAAAGGGATAATACCTATTTGCAGAGAAAAAAATCACGGCTGTGCTTCAAACCACCAGGAGTCTGCACTATGATTCTCCTCCTGGGACTCCACAAAAATATCCAGGGGACTGTTTGTTGCCCCAAATGCGGCTGGAAGAAACAGGAGTTTCTTCCTGATGGTATATGTGTTTAGCCTCAGATTATCTTTCATCATATGAGCCCCACAGCTATAGGAGATGAGACACTTTTTAAAGGCTACCCAGGCTAGATATATTTGCAGTAAAAGAGTTTTCAAATGCTTCCAAAGAGACTATTTGATTTTCCACCTATGCCCCAGGTCGACCACTCAAGGCTGACAATTTGTGCTTTTCTCTGTTCATGCTGTAGGATTTTATAACTACCCACCCCATGGCATAATCTATGTAATCTAAGTCACCTGACAGCACAATGCAGGCCACAGTCACATGATCTCCCAGTGCTCTGCCCATCATCTGCAACTACCTCTTCCAACAGCTGTTGACAATTTGAATAATTGTTATTCCATCACATTCCATGTTATCCATTTCACCCTCGAAAGGACATAGCTCAAATTTGACACGTCAAATATGTGGGCAATGTAATCACAGAATCTAATTTTCAGGATCTATTTTTGGGAACACAACCTGGTTTCATTTACTCAATTGGTCAGGTTCTCGGCAGCAAACAGATGCCACACTCAAAAGATACAAAAGGAGTTTAATGAAAGGACATTTATAATAGTATGGGCAAGGTTGTGTTAAACCAACATGAAATGATAATGTACCTGGACTTGTAAGAGCAGAATACTGTTACCATTCCAAGGCTTGAAGGTAACAAGGTGAGGTAATATTGGTGGGACTCAGGGAGAACTGAGGAGTAGAAAAAAGCCATCCAACAAGACCTGTGGCTCTTGGTATAGGAATCCAGCCAACAGAAAGAGCCTGGGGACCAAGTGCCCTGACATTTCTTCTCTCAAACCTCCCATCTTCCTGCTAGTGCCTCCCATGCGACAAACCCAATCAGAAGCTAGAGAAGAAGAGAACCATCTAGTTGATGAATCCCTAAGAGGTCAATCTCACAAGACACAAAGCAACATGAAGAAGCCTAGATACTGGATCAAGACAGCAAAAGAGAATTTTCAGCAAGATATTTATACTGACCAGCTTTGGGAGCCAAAGAAACACCTGTATAGCAACAGTCAATAAATCAGTCCTCCAATCCAACATAGCAATTGATTAGGTTATGAATGGTGTATGATGGAACCAGAGACTGCAGCTCTTTAGCTCTGAATCTTTTCCTCTGTGATTAACCAGACAGGAGGAGGCAAAGCTCATGCCACCTCCCAAGGCTGAATAAGTGTCTCTGTGTGAACCTTTCCTCTATTAAATAGCCTTCCAGGGGCTTGGAAGTTGCATATGGTTAGGAATCAAACATAACTGGATCTGACTCTCAGCTTTGACACTTACAACCTGTGTGACACTGGCAAGTTACTTGATCACTTTGAACATTAATTGCTCAGTCTGTATAATTTGGAATAACAGCCACCCTATCAAAAATGTTGCAAAGAGTAAATGAAATGACGGAAAGTTCTTAAGAGGGACTTTCACACATGATAAATACTCTTTAAATGTTCCTTTTCCATTATTGACCTTTTCTTTGTGATGCTATACCTATCACTTAAAGTATGTCTGTAACACCTTTATGAGAAAATGCATTCCAAAATGCCTCTTACAAAACAAAAACCTTTGAATACAACTTGTTTTTAAGAAAGACCCATATTTAGGTGACTCTGTGAAAGTCTAGCTCCTAAAGACTAGTTGATTTTTAGCAATGATAGGATCACTGTAATGAGGATGAACTAAGAGAAGCTACATGACAAAAAGGAAGTAACCCCAAATCTATACATGTAGCATAGGGAAAAAAGTCCTAGAATAATGTACAGAAACCTATTAACTGGGGTTAACTCTGAAGACCAGAGTGGGATTGGAGGTCTATGAGCAGAGAAAGCAGACTCTCACTTATTTATCTGTGTGTTTAAATATTGCCTTATTAATTATGGTTCTCTACAGGAACAGAATCAACAGAAAATATATTTATAATTGTATGAGAGGGTCTATTAAGTAGGCTCACAGGATCAGGGGTGGGAAAGTTTGCATTGTCTGTCTGCAACATGCGAGGTGGGAGAATCCAGAAGCTGCTCAATCAAGAAGATAGAAGTTGCAGGACAAGAGGGATCCAGGATGCATCACCAGTACAAGGTCAAAGACCTGGGAACTCACTGGAGAGTTGCCTGTCTGAGTCTGTGTTGGAAGGATGAAGAAACTGTACTACTAGAGTATACCAGTGACATGTACCAGTGACCCAAGGTGATGGCAGCAAAGGTCAGACCTGCTAGAGAAGACTGGCACTCTTCCAGACCTGAGACACTTCCTTTTTCTTTCCCTTTTTAACCTATCCAGGCTACAAGCCTATTGGTCTGTGCCACTCACATCGGGGTGAATCTTCCCCCTCAGTAGGCTGGCCTACATGTCAGTCATCCACAAACACACCCAGATCTGTCCTTTACTAATCTGCTAGGCATTTTCATCCATTCAAGTGGACATATCCTGATAAATGGTCACATTGCTTAAATATTTTACAAAGGATATACAATAAGTTTTATGTCTCTATTCCGAAGGGGCTAAGAAAGATAGGAGTTAGGGAAATAATGAAGGACAGTATAGTTTATAAACAGCTGAACTTGCAAAACAAAAGTCTTCTATAGGAGTGAAAGAAAAAAACTTAATGAAGCTTTTAAAAAGAAACTCTAAATTCTCACTATAAAGAGTCAATGGTCCTCCATTGTGGCTATATATAAGAATCACTTTGGTGTCAGCTTTCTGATGCTGTGGCAAAATACCTGAGACAAACAATTGAAAGGAGGAAAGGTTTATTTTGCCTCATGGATTCAGAGGTTTTAGTCCATGGTTGACTGGCTCTATGGCTTTTAGGCTGTGACAAGACAGAAACATCATGACACGAGGGCATGGTGGAGAAGAAGCTGCTCATATCATTGTGATAAGGAAGAAAGAAGAGAGGAGAGAGACGTCCCAGTAGCATCACCAGCTGAGGACCAGGCCTTCAACATGGAAGCTTTAGGGGAACATTCCAAATCCAACCTATAACACCCTTAGACTATGACAAAAAGGCCCAAAGGTGAAGCTTGGGCTTTACCCCAGGGGACTTCTACTCAAAAGGCCTGGGTAAGGCTCAGACACAGGCAGTATTTAACAAGCTCACACATGCTTTCACTGTGCCACCAGGGGTGAGAACTCTTCTCTAAACCCAGAGAATCCAAGGCAGATTCTCTTCAGTCCTATGTCATCCTAGCCTCTGCGTCCAAGGGCAAAATGTCCAGCCGAGAGGTTTTTCAGACGTTCGTTCATGGCTGACACCTGCTCACAGCCTCACCCTCAGTGTGGAGCCAGAGCCAACAATTCTCAGCTTCCTTTTTGCCTCCCAGCTGCCCCACGCTGCTTTGTTGGCGTCTGCCTACCCCTTAGCACTGCTATCAATTCAGAAACACTGGGGAAGCTGAACTCTTTGTATTTGTTTATGTGGCAATAATCTCAGAATCTCTGCTGGAAAAAAATGTCCTTGGCCTTTGACAAAGCTGCTTTGGAGATGCCTCTGCCTGTTTTCAATAGGCCACAAACTAGCCCAGAAATAGTACCCTCCACCAGGAGCCAATCTGCTGAATAAGCCTATACCAGAAGACAGATGGAATGATTCAAATCTGAGGGTGTTCTCAACATTTTCTGTATCATTTAGTTCAAAGGAATGCAGGCCTTTTAAGGCAGAAGCTTGGATTTAACTACACAGTATAGGTCAAATGGAGATTGATTTGTGTGATTGATATTTTCAATTTGGGAGAATTCTTGACATAGAATGATGAAACCTAGGAGTATGGAAAGGGATCAAGGGTTTATGACAGTCATTTTTAAAGAAAAGGTCTCATTATTGGGAGACTAATGTATTATCCATCTTTGAAAACCCTGGATGAGAGACTAAGGCCAGAACCTTGAGACCTTAGAAAGAAATCCAGAAGGCAATGAAAAGGAAAACATAGCTCATTTTTACATGTAAAAGAAGAGAAAAATACAAGTCTTCCTAAAAATAGCACAAGCTCAGATTTTGAAGCCTCGTCAACCCTATGATGAAAAGAAACAGAGTGAGTGACTGGGAGAAAATTAGGTATTAATGAAGGGTGGTAAGTCTGGCTAGCATGGGAACAAATGAAAAGTATAAAATTACTATTTTACTGTGGGATTTGCCCACATGTGGAATGCTGGCTATGTTCAGGGAGCTGTAGGAAATACAAGCTCCCTGCCATCATGAAATCTGCCATCTAGATGAAGAGAAAAGAGAAAAGTGCAATGTTAAATAGCCAAAGGCTGTGTAACTCCCAGTGCCAAGCTGAAATTAGGTAGGAATATCCTGGAAGACAGGCTTAGTGAGTAACTGCAAACCAGCTCCACAGCAGGATTCTTTTGTCTAACCAGGAAAGGGGCCTAGGAGATGGGAGACAAGAAGCCAAATCTTCAAGAAGGGGATAAGATACAGGAGGCAGGAGAGCAGTGAGGCACACTCCAGCTTAGGAAACATGAAGCACATGTAGAAAAGCCTTTGCTTTGGCATTTTCATCCTCCAAGGAGCATCAGCAATGTTCTGAACACTAACTCTGTCCTTAGCTGGGTAACACTCAGAAAATTTAGGCTACAGCAAGTTCTTCAAGGAAAGACAGGAGTTTCGAAATTGGGGGAGAAAGAAGAAAATGAAAAATAAATTCATATTTATTAAGGATCTCTATAAGTCTGCCCTAATGTGAGGCACTTCTAATATGTAACCATTTAGTATTTGAAAATAAAAACACCAAGACTGACAACTCTATGTGGATGTCATTATCACTTCCAATTTAAGAATAGGAAGTAAAGAACTAGAGCAGTTTAAAACTTTGCTTAAGATCACAGAGCAAATAAGTAGAAATACTAGGAAACAAGGGAGGTAGTGAGTGAAATCAAAGCCAAAATGATGACAGACTTGGACATCCTTGAGAGATTCACGTTGTCCTCTCAGCCTCTAGTTTTCTCTGTGGGTGTCCTTCGTTCTTGATTCCAAATTTTAGTCACATCCCAGAAGTTCAGAACTGAAGGAGTCCTTAGACTAGCAAAGACATAAAGTAGTATAGTTTGGATCTGAAATGTGGCCAGGGCCTCATATGTTTAAGTCTTGGTCCCCAGAGCAACAGTATTCAGAGTTGGGGCTGTGAAAGAAGATTGTCTCCCAAGGGATCTGACCTTAGCAATGCGTTAGTGTATTATGGATGATAGCTGAATGGACTCTTGGGAGATACAGAAACTTCAGGCCTAATTGGGGAAAGTAGACCATCAGAGAAATAATCTTGAATGACATATTTTGTTCCTGCCCCTTTCCCCTCTTCTCTGTCTGTCTCTCTTCACTCCTTCCTGGCCACCAGGAGGTGAGCAGCTTTGTCGTACCACACTCTCCCTGCCATGATGTTCTGTCTCATCACAGGCCCAGAAACAATGGAGCCAAGTAACCTTGGATTGAAACTGCTGAAACTATGAGCCACAATAAACCATTTCGCCTTTAATTTGATGTTCTCAGGTATTTTAGCATAGTGATAAGAAGCTGATTAACTTATAGAGCCTCAGAGATCCTGCATGTCCCAGGGATTACACAACTAGCAAGGGGCAGAGCTCAGAATCTGGGCTTCTGTGCTCCACCTTCATGCATCTAGCTCTGAGGAGAGACTGGGTAAATAGGTGGGGCTGCTGTGTGTGCTGGCTCTGGGAACTGGTAGGAAGAGTTGAGCTTCCTGTCAGCTGTCTGCACCACCTCTTTTCAGAGACATGGGGATGTCTGCCAATCTCAAATCCTAGCAAATTCCTACTGTTTTGGCTTTTGAGAAGGCGTGGTACAGGACAGCAGAGCATGCCATTTCTCGTGGCTCCTCTTTTTCACCCTGAGCCACCTATTGAAAGGATTCACGGACAAATAGAGTAAGCCACAGACTCACAGCCCTTTACCCTCATATACACCTCAGACTTGGGGGAGAAGTGTCAAAGTAGATGCATGCCTGGTGTCTGCCTGAAGAATGATTCCAAGAAAATATTGTCAGGAAACAAGACCCATTATAAATATAGCGTCTGTGTTGACTCAAAGGCAAATTGATAATGGATAATCCGTGACTGTGTTCTTGTGGTTCCAACTACAACACAGCCTCACAGAAGTGGGCTCCAGGCCAGCCGAAGGGTCAGAGTAGGAGCCTATCTTTGCTACTCTTTGGTGTCTCTGATCAGTGAATTGAAATACATAAACCAGTATTGGCCATGAGACAAAGGGGATCCAGTTTCTGTGGCTTTTAAGGGAAAGCTACTGATGATTCATGAAGCCAAGTCAGGTAGGAAGAGGACATGGCAAATTTTTTTCAGCTTAAAGGCCAGTTGGTACCAAATCTTCCTCCCAGGGATGTGGCCAGTGATGCTGCCATAGTTGGAAGAAACTGCTTTAAATGGCATCAGTTTCCATCCAAACACACACACACACACACACACACTCACACATACTCACAATATACACTTTTCCATGCATGTGCACACCATGAGGAAAAACTGAGTATGCTACATTAAAATAAAATCCTTTCTACCCTATCATCTAAAACTACTTTAAAGCTCTAGAATTTCTATTAAATATGAACAATTATGTAGACAGTTTTATTTGATGCCAAATCTCAAACTTTAAAACTGACTAATGTAGTTTTTTTCTCTTCCCTTAGGGATTTATTCTGTCAGCTTCTGGGCATTTTACAAGGCTTCAACAAGCTAAACAAAGATGGTTTAATCAAGCTACCAGCCTCCTCCACTGGCAGTTAGTGCAGAAACGAAATACAAAATTAAAGCCAAGAACTTCTCCTTTTTCAAATTTAAGAATGATACCAGATGGGCCAAAAAAGTAAACACATGCCAGTCAAATACCCTAGTACCAGCCTTACCTCAGCTCAGGGTATACTTACTTTACATAGCAATTATCCAGAAAATTATGCAGTATAGAAAAGTCGACAGCAGGGCTCACAACTGGCATACTGAACTCCTCTGATCCAGGGAAAACCTCCGCCCAGTCAGTAACCTGTGTGACATACTATCTACAAAATCCACAGGTATTTTCAGTGGAGAGGAATGTGCTGCTCAATAACCCTGACCCACACCCACCACTCCTGCTGAACACAGAGGCAGCTTTTGTTGAAGTGACAAAGGCTTATGAGAATAGAGAACCTCCACATCCTCGGTCCCTTCACAGAATGCCCTCCTGCTTTTCTTCACTTCTCAAAGTGGCTTTCACTTTTTAAACTGATTCTTTTTTTTTTTTTTTTTTTGAGATAGGGTCTCGCTACGTATTTCAGGGTGGCTTTGAACTCACTATATAGCCCAGGCTGGCCTTGAACTCATGGCAGTCCTCCTGCCTCAGCCTCCCAAGTACTGTTTAAACTGATTCTTAATCTTAATTTTAAATTGTTTTCAATTTACTTAGTCCTCATTCATCACCCTTTCCCTGGACTTCTGAAGGATTTTCTTGATTCATTTCTAGTGATTGCAAGACAGATTCAGACCCTATACTAGACTGTAAGCTGATGGACAGAAAGGGCCAACATACAACGTGGATATCTGCCTCAAATTCCCATGCCACACTGAATTTTATTTATTTTGGAGTCTGAAATGCTGTAACTGAAGCAAGGAAACAAATCAGAATTAAAGATGACCATGCAACTGACACCTTTAAAAAGGCTTGCATTTTCATACCATATTCAATTCACACACATCCCCTTGCCTATCAGTAAAGGAGTAAGACATATCGTCTAGCTCAATACCATCATCACCACTTTTTAATGTGTGTCACCATAGTTTCCTTTCTTATTACTTTAAAGCTGAGCTGATGCTTTCACAAAGAAAGAAAACTAGCTTTATATTATAAAGAGATGTAGAAGTAAACCCTCATAGAGCTTATCAGGTAGTAATTGAAACAGTACATAGCTATAATACACAGCAGGAAAAAAGTTCTAAATAAAACAGCCATCAAAAGGTTGAGGAAGACATAACCGTTGAAGCTAGAACATTCCCTTGGACTGAATCTTCTAGGGATGGCTTTGGGGTCAGGGCAGGACAGCGAATGCTTCTCTAGAATATTAGTTATCAATTTACCTGATGTCATTTCCTATTATGTGACAGTGGCACACTCACCAAAGCACATAGGTGAGCACCTTGGGGATCTGGAGGGTCCTCTCTATAGCACATCAGGAGGGAGCTCTAGGAGAAAGAACACCAGGGCAGCCTTTGGAAAGGCTTTCCTTTAGACATGACCTGCAGTGACTCCTCTGGGTATATCCAAGAGCACCCAGGAATTGCATCCCTTGTTCTCACCAAGAATTCCATGACACCAAAGAGGTTAAGGAATGGAAGATTCCCAAATAAATTTCTCTTTGGAAACTACCAGAAGTAGAATGAATTCTGTCTCCAAAGATCCATGGAAAAATCTTCCCTGGAGGAATTCCTACATTGAAGAGATTAGATGGGTTTAAATACTCTCATCACTTTCACAAGTTCAAGGCTGCCGCTTTCTTCCTCAAATCTCTCATTATTGAAAAACTAGGCACAAGCATTTGATGTATCCACATTTCTTTCCTTTCAGATACTAGAAATGACTGCCCTAAGACATGGCAACAGCAGGATATCTAATGACACAAACTCGCTTGTGTTATCATTCTCCCGGGATAGACCTCCATTCCAGAATGACCCTTAAGGAAATATCTATTATATGGGTACATAAACTTAAGTTATTGGCCTGGCACCAAACTCCATCTGTCACCTATCTGGTTTGATGCCAAACGTCTCACAAATTGAAAACTCATTAAAGCCTCTCCAGGCATCTTTGATCTCCACACACAGTGATGGCAAAGCACATCTTAAATTGGCAGCCCTTGTGCCCAAAGCAACCCCACCCCTATAATCACTCAATGAATATCTTTGTAAAACTGTGAACTTTGTAAAACTCTGGTGAGCAGGTAGATATAGCTTTTTGGAAAGACACCTGTGTCTGCCTTACTGCCTGGCTCCCTGGATTTCCAGGTCTTCGTCCACCTTAACTTCCACACTCAGAGCCTAACACACTACCTGAAACATAGTGGGTCCTCACAAAAGGGGAATAACTAAGGAATCATTCTATTCTACCAATTTCTATCTTCTCCATCCCCACAAACTTAATTCAGTTCAAATCCAACATGTGAAAGTGAAGGTTATTTTGTTCAGATCAAATCAGAGACAGACCAACATTGAATATGATGCTGTCATAATCAGTAGCAAATTACAGGCAGAAGCCAGTAAAAGGTTAAGTCTCTAGAATTTGCTGCTTGTAGTATATAATATTAATTTGTATAATAGACTCCATTGCCTGATCCCATTTCTGTTTTTACAAATATGAGTTGACATTCATAGCAATAATTCTTATTTTAGATTCTCAGAAGACACTAAAATAGCTTGGAATGGGAACCAACTTGATTACTGTGGCTTAATATGGCCCTGAACAATATATTTCCCATCCATTTCAAGGACTGTGTACCAAATCTGGGAACTGTGTGCCTAAGCAGGTCTACTAGACATGAGACATAGGACAGCAAAAGAATAGAAGGTTTATTTGCTCAGGAGAATTATATCAGTGATATCTTGTCAGTGGAGACATTTCTAACAATGCCAAGCTGCTCACAAATTGAACATTCATTAAGGCATCTCCCGGCATCTTTTCTCTGTGTGGTCATATATATATGGAGACGCAAGGTGATGAAAAGAACTAATTAGAGGACAAAGAATCTCATCTCCGAAGATTGGAAGGTAAACATGGATGCTGAAGTACTGAGAATAATGGCAGTGGATGGAGCAGTGGGAAGGACTGAATCACAGGCTCAAAATTCAGGTAGAATAAATTACCTGTGAATTAAAAAGAAGGTATGATTAAGAAATAACATCTTAAAGTAGAGAGATTATTAAAAGTTTATGAGAGCCGGGGATTTAGCTCAGTGGTTCTGCCATCTCCCTCAAAAGCACAAGGTCCTGAGTTTGATCTCCGGTACCAAAAAAAAGAACTATAGTCAAAAATTCTTATTCCAAGAAGCTGAGAGAAACAAGAAATACCTTGCTTACTTGATCCTGTATGTGGTTCCACTTCTACCTGTTTTTATAATATTTTGATAGATAACAGGAAGATGAAACTCCCAAAAATCTTTGAAGAAAATAGTCAAATATTTTGGAAATACATTTCATTGTTCCATGGACTTAATTTCCTGGGGTGACAATACCATAGTTATGCACTTCCTTTGGGGGAAGAACACGGATACACAAGGCCACATTGTCTCAACCTTACAGGATGAACATGATGCAAAAGTGAAAAGCAGGCAGCATAATGATTAAAATCAAATCATCCTCATCATTTGTATGTGCTGTGTGACAGCCCCTGGGCCACATGATGTCATCTGTGTAGCATTCATGAGACAGAACCATCACACACAGAAAATTCAGCATCTAGGTGGAAATTCAAATTGTACACATTAGAAAATCTACGATAATTTTTGATAAAACCCTAATTAATGGGGAAGCGAAGGATCACCTATAGTCATGTTTCCATCCTAACACTTCAAACTCTTTTACTCAATGCAATTACACAACTATCTCCATTTCAATGATGAATGAACAATCACTCAGAAAACTTATGCTAGATTCACGGGTTACAGCACAATGGATAGGAGATCCACATTCAAATCCTGACAACAGCCTACCACTTACAAGTTTTGTGATCTTGGGCAGCTTCTTTTCCTTGAACTTGTTCCCCATGTATAAAATGTAAAGTAACAAGAGCTCCTGTACAGTTGTGGTGAGAATTAAGTAAAGTGATAAATGCGATATAATAATCAGCAATCATTTAGTAATCCCTGTCCCAATGATTATGGTACCTGGAACTTTCTCACAAGAGTCACAGCTGAGAAATCAACTCTGGGCTGTGAAACTTCATTCACTTTGTACAGCATGAGAGAAGGAGACCAAAAGAGTTTGAAGGAAAGACTGATGAAGTGAACTGAGAAAGTCTTCCCAAAGAGGGAAGAGGGAAGAAGTGAACTTGGCATTAAGAAAGGAATTCAGATAATTAAGAAGACTGTTATGTTCTTCCCTTTGAGGTTGGGCTAAAGCCAGAACCATTGTTTTTGGCACCTGATATCAGACATCAAATTCATTGTATTTAATTGCCCTTTGATAATACAGGTCTAAACTTTAGGATGACATTAAGCAACTATAAGAAAGAGCCAAGAACAAAAATCAGGATGCCAGATTCACCAGTCCCAAGCCCAAATCCCTCTGCTAGATCTATTAAGACACCAAGGATTCATTGTCCAAGTTCTAGTCAGTCCAAGCCAAGCCTCACAAAGGGCAGGGCGTGGCCACTCTTCACTCTGGGGTGAAGAGTTTTGAGCCAACCTGTGGAAACTTGACAGCTAGGAGTCTTTGCATAAAGGGCACATCTTGGAGCGGCCCACCCCTGCACCAAACTTCCAAGGGGCCCAACACCCCGAGCATATAATGGGCTCCACATGCTGCTGCTGCTGCAGCTATTAATAGCATCAGCAGGCGTGTGTTTTGTTAAAGCCTCTAGATCATATTTCTTCACTTTGCAAGTCTATGTCCTACAACTGCTCCATTAAATTTTGCCTCCCTTTCCTCCTCCTCCACATTCTTGGAAATTCACCGTCAACTATAAAAACAAATGTAGAGGATTATAAAAATATTTTTAAGTCATTATTTGCCCTCTCTGTTTTTCTTCTGCCTCCCTAAGTGTGAATTTCTATAGTATCAGCTTCCTGGAAACTTTGATCTGACAGGGCAGTGTGAGAGACAGTGAATTCGACAGAGAGGGGAGGAAAGGAAGAACCCCAAAAGGAGCTGCAAGGTGGTCAGCTAAGTCCTTCTACATGTGTGGAAACTAAGCCAGGAAATGGCTCGGGAAAGCAAGAAAAGTCTTTAGACAAAATAAGTACAAACAAAAGAGAAGGAAAGACTGTACAGACTCAGGTGGCTCATCAAAAACTGAAAAAGACATACCTGCAGAAAATAGGGAGACAAAGAGAGTTCTGTCTCTGGGGAGGAGTTAGAGAAGCCATGCATGAGTGCAATCATAAGCCACGTCCCGCGGTACCATCTAGAGGACTGTCTTTACCAACTCTTCTGTAAATGCAAGCTCTGGATACATATTTTCCGGAAGGAGGGAACCCCACCTCATCTCAGTCTCTGCACGTGTTTAGATAAGTGTAAATTCTTTTATAAAGATGTGGAACCCTATGCTGGCTGTTTATCTTTTATATAATCAGAAAATAGTAGATTGGGTTTTAGGAAGCTTTGGTATCAACTCTCTGCAGGTTGGGTAGGGAGCAGATTTAAGGTCCCATATAATACAAAGCATACTACATGGCAACTTAGGGTCACAATCATGCATTTAGCATTATAAGCACTTTAGATTACTTTCTATTTTCCCTTGGTTTTGAGTGGAACTGTTTTCTAAAGAAAGCTGCTCCCTAACCTTGGCTCCAAAATACTCTCTATGGCATCATTGGTCATGAGAATCCATTTTCCTAAGACCCTTGTTAATCTCCTGTGAAAATTAAAATTTTGAGTAGGTAGGGTAAAGGCATTAATTACAAATTATTATAACATAGTTATGCCCAAGTGCTTCATAATATCTGTGTATTGATCCTCCAAATAAAACTAACACATTTTTTAAAAGCCCCATGCACATTAGGATTGCCTTCATTTGATCCCCGTAAAAATCCTGAGTTAATGACT
The DNA here is from genome assembly GCF_000247695.1 of Heterocephalus glaber. The sequence goes on along the minus strand of NW_004624804.1, from coordinate 5,981,940 downwards.
TCATTTAACATGCAGTAAGATGGGCCTTAGGGGGAGAGAGGTGGGTAACTTATTAAGGGTTGCACAGTTTGAAGACAGCTGAGCGGGGGTCGTATCTACTCTGTGACCTCAGCCTGTTACCCCCTCAGACATGCTCACATCTGCAGCACAAACTGAAGATTTCTGGAAGCTCTGGGATATGATTGTGGATGAATAAAGCCTTGGAGCATAAAACTAACCTAACCGTCTTCCCTAAACCTCCTGAACGTGGTACTCGAGTTCAGTGATCTCCTTCCCGCACTGGTGATGCCTTGCAATCTGTCGTAGTCCAGCGTCTCCGCCTCTTTCTGTGCATCCACAAGTCCCACATCCCAACAGCTCAACGTATCATGTGCTTCTCGATGAAGGAAGATTCTTCACCCAGGCCCCTGCCCTCCTCCTTCTCCCCTGCTCTGTAGCAGATCCTCCTGAGTCCACTCCTAGACCACTCAGTAGCCCAGGAATTAAAAAGAAGTCTCTGGATTTCAAGGAACACAAACTCACCTCAAAGTAGCCCAGGTAGAACAGGACTTGACTGGATGAACCCTGAAGGGGAGGGCACAGAGCAGAAGGCTGATGCAAGCCTTGGGCCTCAGGAAGAACTGGAAATAAGAAAACAAGCACCTACTCCCCAAAGTACCACCTGGCACCCTGGCTCCACGGTCACCTCCATCCTCTCTGTCCATCCCCCATGTGTCAGGAAACACCACCTAAGCTCTAAGAGTGACAGCCTACAGCCTCTGCAACTGAACGTCATCCTCATTCTCAGAATCTATGTGGAAAAAAGGGAAGTGGAGGAGAATCCCAAACAAGCAAACCTCTAGATCAATCAAATATGGCCAAGGAGCAGTCAAGTAAGAACCCAGAAACACACTTGGAGTGGAGGAGGGACAGTTCCCAGGATGGGGTGCATGCTTTTTCCACCACCTTGGATATGCCCTTGTTCTTTATTCTTTTTGAACCTCCTTCAGAGCCTCTCCTAATATCCTGCACCCTAAGCCATCTTAGATAGCACCCATCCCAGAAGCTTTATTCACCACCTCTGGAGGCTTTCTGTTAGTCCCCCATGCCATAAGTGGGAGTTGCTGCCATTATTGGGGTCCTGTCATTATTTAAGAAAAGGGGACCTGCCTGGTTCAACTGACTCCCCCCGCAGCAGGGACATAGTGAGTCAGTCTAGCAACTGGTGGAACTCAACACACACACACACAAAGTTGGGGGGTGCAGAGCCCCCAGGGGGCCATGGGGTCTGCACTCACTCCACCAGTATCCCCACACCGCAGGGAGTGTAACATTAAGTAGCCAATAAAAACACAATGACAGGGAGAGAGAGATGGAGGGGGAAAGGGAAAGGAAAAGAAACAACTTTCTATTTTAGTACCAATGCAATGCTTTCTTTTTTTTCTCTTTTTTTGAAAGAGGCCTCACATTTTTATTTTGCACTACACCCCGCAAATTATGTAGTCAGTCATGTAAGTGACCTAACACTGTGCCAATTATCTAAGAGTTATTGAGGTATATGTAGATATTTATCATTATTATCATTATGAAGTGTTCACATAAAGTCTGACAGTTTCAAAAAATAACAGTATTCCAGAATTATTTGACACCTATAATCGCATTTGAGTCTCTAAGGTAGATAAGAAATGACTATTATGTACATTTTGCAAAAGAGGAAGCTAAAATTTAAAAGCCAGAAGATTAAACATGTCACTGAGCAGTGGCAAGGCAGGGCACTCTGACCAGTATCCTGTTTTTGCCCTGGCACCTGCCCTTCAGTGACCTGTGGGCCAGCCGAGTGGCCTTTTTCTCTTTCCTGGAGGGAGAAGGAGCCAACCGTATTGAGCTGTCTGGAAACTTGCTGGGTGCCACAGTGCTAGGAGTATTTGCCGGGCCACTGCACCAAGGAGTTCCACCCTTCCCTGCATTTATTTTTCTTCCCAAACTTCACAAAACCATAAAAACCAAAGATGACACCTGAGAAGCAGCCGTCCAACTTTGAAACTCCAGCCTGAGGTGTAGACGGCAGGACCACAAGACGTGTTTCTTTGCAACTGTTGACTCAAGTCTGTTTACCTGGCTCCTTCTTTCCAGTTTCCTTGCCTGGAACTTGCACAGCCCTCAGATTTATGCTCGGGCAGACCGGGGTTTTATGGTGTGTTCATCACCCATCCCTCCCCAGGATACGGCACCTCTCCCTGCAGCTGTCAAAACCACCCACTTGTACCCAGGCGAGTATCAGGCAGTTCAGTGAGGGCAACTCCTCGGAAATAATACCGGGGTCTGGCCAAAAGGTTTTTCCCAATTGCCCAAGATTTGGTGATAAAAATACCAAATACGGTGGAGTGGAGAGAAAAACAGAGGTCAGACCAGCCCACAGGGCAGGGAGGGGCAGGAGACATAGCTTGGGATGGGGGAACAGAGGCTGGCAAATGCCAAGCTCCTGAACTTGCCCTGGGGTGCCCTGCCTTGGAGCTGCTTAGAGTAGATGGGAGTCACTCTCCACGAGTCCATGCCTAAAACAGAGGTGCTCTTGAGACTGACCTAAACCAGAAACTGGCTGCCTTGAGTTTCAGAAGAATCTTTTTCTAATGATCTTGACTTTCTTTTTTTTTTTTTTGTACCGACTTGGTCCTTGTGCTTGTGAGGCAGGTGGTGGAGCCACTGAGCTAAATCCTTGGGCTCTATCTTAACTTTCTTTATGGGATTATTAAATGGAAGGTGAGTGTAGAGTCAGTGGGTAGAACATGATGGAGGCAGTTATTGACATTGGTCCTTAAGCTGGAAAACACACAGATTAATAATAGGTAGATATAAGTGATATCACCCTTTGTCATCCATTGGACTCTGGATGTTTTATTTCTAATTTTCACAACAGCTCTGAATCACATTTATTATTAAGGCCATTTTAAACATGAAGACATTGAGGTTCGAAAAGTAGCATAACCTGCCCAAATTCACACAATAAATTACATTACCAATACCTGTAATTCAGGTACAATATTTCACCACCAAGTAAGTTCAACTCGTGCTCTGTGCACAGAACCTCTCCTCGTGGTATCCCAGAGAATGAGCATGGTGGCCACCATTGTACCATTGCTGACATCATGAGAATTCTCAGCCTGCTTTGCAGGAATAAGGCCAGTCTCTTCCAGGGCTGGTGACTCAGGGAACTACCATCCAGAATCCCAGGGATGCCTCTCCATGGATGAAGGAAGGCTCACTCTCACCGGAAGAGAGCAGATGAAAAGGTTGCCAGATTTTCCACTGACTAATTAGCTTTCTCCCTTATTTCTTCTTTATGTACCAAACCAATTTCCCTACTTATATAAGCATTTCTTCCAGAGAAATCTAAATTAAGACCAAAGAGAAAAATTGAGAAGCTATACTTCCATGAAGGTGTACTTCCTATGTCTGATAAAGCTTGGCTAAGAGAGGATAAAAATAAAGATGATACCACCACTATCACCAGGAAGGAATTTATATCTCTTGAAAACATTCAGTTGTAGAGTTACCTGTATTGTATTAATCCCTGCTCTTGTTTCTTGCAGTTCAAATAATGGAGAGGCTTTCAGTAAGTATGTAGACAGTCAACAAGGTAGATTCCTATTTAAGTGGATTTAATTTTCACAGTTTGCATGGAAAATAAATTTTGGTGACTCTAATTAATTCTCTAATATTCAGTTTATTCATCTACAAAAGAGGAATAAAATTCAGTAAGTATTAAAATAGCATGATTTTTGTCTTGTTTTATCCCTTTTCTAAATTACAATGTGTTATATACATGCAACAACTCCACATAAAGGATGTAAACATTATATACTGCAAATGTGTACTAATTTTTAAAAATTTTTAATGATATAATATGTAGAAGATAATACTAGACATCACGAGAGGATATGCAATGAAAACAATGTTTATTATTTACACAATAAATAAGATACTCCAGAGTATGAAAGGCTGGCAGGTAAAGCTCATACCTACATAAGTAATAGCAACACTGACGGGGCAGTAGAAGCCCATTCCACAGTGTAAGACACCCAAAAATGACAGAACTTGCTGTCATTCAATCTGATCACCAGAATTTAGAATGTGATTATGAGCTGCATGAAAATGCTCTCTAAAGAGCTGTGGAACTAAGGCATTTTTAAATCATTCTCCTTGTTACAAACAATAGGACACAGGAAAACGTCTTATCTTTTTTTTTTTTTTTTTAGTACCAGGGATTAAACTTGGGTCCTTGAGCTTGCACAGCAGGCGGCCAAACCACTGAGCTAAATTGTCAGCCCAAAAAGTCTTATCTTTAACTTATAGAGTTTAAGTAACTTACTTAAGATTATACAGTAAGCAGCAGAGCAGGGAGACCAACTCAGGCAAGTTTATCTTTTCTATAAGCATCAGTTTCCTTAACTATAAAAAGAAAATAATAACAGGATCAACCTCATACGGATGTTATGAGAATTAAATGAGTCAGTATATGCAAAGGCCTTTGCATATTGCTCAACACAATACAGGGACATAAAATATTATTGGTGTCATTGTTGCTAACCTGTATTTATCAGTCTCATTCTTCTAGAAGCAATTCAAAGCCTAAAGATTGCCAGCACTTGGTACTTTCTATGGCTTTGTGCAAAAGACATAAGGTCACTTTATCCAAGCGCAAAATTTCTCAACCAACATTTTTGAAGCAACTGTTCTATTTATTGGAAGGTCATATGTTCATAGTGGAATAAAAGACTTTACACTGAGCAAATTCTGTCTGCTCAATTGGAACATGCAGCCTAAAATATACCACATAGTATTTTCAGAACAGAGTGGGAAAATGCTTTGGAGAACAACATAAATTGGACTTGGATAATTCTTGTAATTAATTCAATAAATATGAAAAGTAGATAATTCAGGAACAAAATGAATTATTTTTATAAATCAGTAGGTTGCCCATCTTTCCAGTATCTTTAAAGTAGCTTGGATTAGTCAGTGCTTGAAACATTGCACCATTGTTCAACCCTCTCCTCAAGAAGGTAGACCCAGCTAAAATTCTCCCTACTCTGTTCCTCCACTCCAGCAACCCTGACTTCTCCATGCCTCACAGGAAGATGCTCAGTATCAGCCATAGGACAGGTCCATACCTGTTCAGCTGCTTAGAAAAGTGGCCAGCATACCAGATTTGACCTTTGGAATGACGCCCTTGAAGGGCATTTTAGAAAGATTCTCTGCAGTGTGGAGAAGTAAAAGGAGAAAACTTTGATTAAAGAGAGATTAGTGAAAAGAGAGCAGTATGAAATATGACAAAGACTTGAAATAAAGGCATTAGTAGCAGACAAATTTGAAAGATCTATAACTGATATCTATTGGTGACCTATGAATGTAGGAGATGGTGAGGCAGGAGGGCTCAGATATTGTAAAAGATTTCTCTCCTGGAAGAATCCATGGTCATGGAGTCATCAACAAAAACTGCAAATGTAAGAGGAAATGCAGGGCAGAGAAGAACAATCAAGAATCTTTCTCTAGACATCTCAAGTTAGAAGTACATGAAAATGTGTAGTATGTGCATTAAAATGTCTAGTAAATACTAGAATATGTGGGTCAGATGATCAGGGAAGAAAAGTAGGCTAGAAATACAGATTCTGGAGACAGGGGTAACCTGGTATGATTGCATGTGGTACTCAGAGTAGATCTTGCCTAGAAGGAAGCCCTAGGCCCTAAGAGGCACCAACATGTCAATAGTGAATGAATAGAGAAGACGAAGTAGTAGGAAAGGCCCCAAGAAACAGCCTGAGTCAGAGGGGAAAAGAAGACAGCAGTTACTGGGACTAAGAGAGAAGGAGCTAACTTAGCTTGTCTTTAAGTAGGTTCTTTAGGATGTAACTCCTCTGCTTAAAGATTTTCCATTAAATGCTCCTCTGCGCTCTGGGAAGGATCACTGTATCGGTTAGGGTTCACTAGAGGAACACATCGATATGATATGATATGATATGATATGATATGATATATAAAGACTTTACAAGATAGGCTTACAATGGCCACCTGCAGAGTCAGGTGTGGAAGAATGCAAAGGGGCTGTGTGTGTATGCTGGACAGCAGGAGGATCTAGCCATAAGTAAAAGGTCTAGAGCTTACTGTAGAGTCCCTTGCATGAAAGTCCCTACTGGGCAGCCAGAGGGTCTGCATCGGAAGGCTGCAGAGTCATGCTGGAAGCCTGGAGATGGACTTCCAAAGGTGGTGGTGAACACTGGAACTCTTCTGAAGAGACAGAAGAGAGACTTTCTTCTTCTTTCCCTTTTTATTCCATTGAGGCAACAAGCCTATTGGTTGGTGCCACCCATACCCAGGATGAGTCTTCCTTCTTCAGTAAGTCAATCATCCAGACATACCCAGAAATGCTAAACTGATCAGGTAGGCATTTCCTATTCAAGTTGATAACATAGTTAACTGTCACAATCACACACTGACCCTTGCCTGCCATGTAAACTTGGGTGAGTTTAGCAGGATAACTAGACATTATCAAATCAAGTATGGAGTGGAACACCACACAGTAAGTTTTCTTGTGAGAAAAGTAACTGAGAAAGAATTTAAGCCTGGACATAACCTGAAGAAAAAGGTCCAGCCTATAAAAAGTTAATCTCAGGTATCAAAATAGCATCAGGCAAGCTGTGCATGGTGGCACAGGACTGTAACTCCAGCATTTTAGAGACTGAGGTGGGAGGATCACAAATTTGAGACAAACCTGGGCTACATAATGAGTTCAAAGCCAACCTGAACTACATAGAGAAATCCTGTTTCCAAAGAAAAAAAGGTTTCTAACTGTGTTAACAGTCAGACCAGCTTTTTCTGTCATACTTTCTGTTTCTATAAATATACAAGCATGTCTCCTAATTAAATTCTTATGGGGCTTGTGTTAAGTCTGTGGGTTTTGGTGACTGCTAAAATGCTCTGTGGTTTTGTCCTTTTCTTTCAGGAAATACTTCTCCAAGTTGCTCTCTCTGTGGCTCATGTTCCTGCACTCAGAGAGCTCGTTTTGTTGTCAGTGACTGTTGTTCATTTTCTTCTTGTCTGAGAGAAGACAGGTTGAGAGTCTAGTTGTGAGACATGACAGAGGAAGCTATCCATCCTCTACAAAAACAACTATAGAAGAACAAATGGGACCAGTGTGGTATCAGTCATCAAAGTCCCAATGGGCTTTCTGTTGTCACTGATCCGTGTGAGACTGTTGACTATCACATTTAGAAGCACATAAATATCAGTTTTTAATTACTGTCAACACAGTCTCAAAAGTTTGGCAAGATATTATTCAGGACAAGTTACCTTCTTAAGCTTATAAATTGTAATCTATTTTACTTAATGCTAAATTTATGAGTTCATATATACAGATTATCAATCTGGAGTTGCTAAACACAATTACAATAGATATAAAATGACGTTCTCTATCATTTTCTAGTGTGTCATCCAGCTCCTCAAAGGGGAGACAAGCAAAAAAAAAGGGGTGTTGGCATTTGATGAAATTGTAAATTATTTAATATTTACCAGTAAGGAAACTCATGCTTTTCCAAACCCATGCCTACGTCTCTGCTCCTCTCTGGCACTGGAAGTATTTAATGTTTTTCTAAAAGCTTCTCAATTCTTAGGGGCTAGAGGAAATCTGGGTTTATCAAGTCGAAGCCTCTTAAGTGTCTTTTTAAGTATCTACACACGCCTGGTCAATAACAAATGAAAACTGTAGCTTTCACCAATTTTGGTTTCACCCCTAGAGCCACTGTCAGTCTGCTTCTTATCCTTCTTTATGTTTGGTGCTCGAGGGAACAAAGAACAGTGAATGGGCTGAAGTGTGTGCTGAGGTCTCAGGCCATTGAGATGGTATATACCTGAAAGTAGGTATATGAGAGGGACACATGCTAGAAGGGAGAGCAAATTATTATTATGATGGAAGTAATAGAAATAAAGGGCATTTAATTTTATTCAAGGTCCCTAAGTCTCCAATAAAGGCTTTTCATAAAGATCCCTAACCAGCCATGTGCAGTGGTGCACATCTGTAATTCCAGCTCAAGAGGCAGAGATAGGAGGATACCAAGTTCAAGGCCAGTCTGGGCAACATAATGAGACCCTGTTTCAAGTGTTTAAAAAAGGACTGGGAATATAGCTCAGCAATCTCTGGGAGGAGGAGGAGGAGGAGGAAGAGAAAGAGGAGGAGGAGGAAGAGGAAGAGGAGGAGGAGGAGAAGAGGAAGAAAAAGAAGGGGAAGGGGAAGAAGAGGAGGAGGAAGAAGAGGAAAGAGAAAAACCTAATTGTATACTCATGAAGCTACTAATTTACCAGAAAGTGAAATGGCCATAGGGATTTCTATCCAAACTAGAACTTGGGAAATGGAGAATCAAAATAGGAATTTATAGCTTAAAATTCCCTCCCTTTATCTCCCAAAGCACAGCCCCTCAGGACAGTTGAGTTTTGGTGGTAGAAGCAAGTGCATTCTGCTGTCTGATTTATTTCTCCTGCATTACTAACAGAGTGACCAATCTTGCTGGTTTTCCTAGGACTGTCCTGGTTTTAGCACTAAAACTCCTATTTCTCAGAAACCTCATCATCCCACGCAAACCCAGCAAGCTGATCAGTGCAGAGAGAAAAAGAGTATGCATAACTTTTTGCAATTCAGTCCTCAGTGACAAGAAAATATAGCATCTTGACTGTTGGATCCGGCCCACCCTGATGTTTTTGCTTAGTTCAGTCTTGGACCATCTGACAGGCCTTGGAAGGCAATGAACGCAAGGGTCTTTCTTTGCAAGAGCTCCTGGTATTTGGTAGGTCCTCTTATTTAGAATTCTTCTTGGGAGGGAAGGAGGGACCAGAGATAACTCTCCCTGCAACAAGGCAGCTTCACAGACAGTTTCACAGACAGCACCAAAGCCCACATGAATCCTAAAACATGATGCCCCCTAAAGAACACTACAGAAGGCATGACAGACTTCTGATGGTTATCACCTGCATGGTGTAGGCTGACATGAGGTGGACTGGGGCTTCAGTCACCAGCCTAGGGAAGCAGCTTTTAATCATGAGTGCAGCAAAGGTAGCACTGCACCAAAAAGAAGTCTCACTCATATTTTATTTGACTCAGGCTTGAGGTTATGCATTGACTCATTATACACACTGCCCATCATCTGCCCAGCAGCCCCAGGCTACAAAGCTATAGGTCATGTCAAGGATTAGAGGCTTCTGGGAACTGACAAGTTGGGGAGATGCTCCCTCAATGCCATGTGTAAAACTACCCTCTTCTGCTCTCACCCCAAGTCTGAACCCTGGGTACACCTGAACAGCAAACCCATAAGCCATTTCCCCTTCCTTCCCCCAAGCCAGATATGGCTTCCTCACAGGGCCCCACACAGGGTCCAAGCCACAGACCAAGGCCAGGCAAGCTGCGTGGTCAGATAGCCACTCTCAGAGCCACCATCTGGCCCACAGACTATTTTGCCTCAATTTTCTATTGGCACATTATCCTGCCTTTATCTGTGTTTTCAAGAGAATTGTGCTGAGGAGGCATGATGTACCTATGAGGAGATTAGACAGAGGTTTTCCAACTCTGGAAGTCACTTCAGAAGAAGATGTTGGCTTCCAGCCCTCAGGGCCCTCAAAACATGTGCACTCAAAGGCTAAGCTGGCAGCTCTGAGGAGCTCCAGAGAGTTTGAAGGAGGAGTCATCTCCTTGGCCCCTCACAGATAGGTGAAGGGCTTCAGTAAGGAGGTGAGCTGGGCTCCTGAGAGAATTAGATATATCATTAGTACTTCCTGTGCACAAAGCCATGGAACCTTCTGCTGACCTGAAAAAATTAGAAACTAGAACTGAAACAATTATACAATTTGTGTCCTTAACTTACAGGAGTTTTGAGTCAAACACTGGGAAAATCAAGAAATAAGCATAGAAAGGATTTGAGAGATGAGAACATATACAGGCTGACTGTGACAAAAAATGACAAATTGAACTTACCTCAAGCATAGGCTGCCTGGCTTCTTGGGCTCTCAAAGAACTCTATCCAAACTGGAAATGGCTGTGGGCCCTTCTGAATATTCATGGCTCTCCAGAGCCTCCAAGTTGCTAGCTGCTTTTCCCCAGGAACATTTGAAACTAGGAAGAGACTGGAAGAGACTAGGAAGAGACTGGCCCTGACACAGGAGATTTTCTCTGGGAAAAAAACCTGTTTATCACTCCTTCCCCACACAGACAAATTGAAATGAGATCATTTTATTTCACACACAGGTCCTAGACATGCCCCTCCTTGATTCATTCAATACTTTTGTGTGTGCATGCCCTGTGCCAACTTCCACACTGTGCTGGGGATGTGGACCTGAAAAGACTGAATTTCTGCTTGCCATGGAGCTATCAAACCCTCTGCCCCAGGGTTTCTCTGGCCCAAGATAATAAGATGTGCAAACTTTCTAGGTTGGAGAGTAAAATGAGGTTAAGGTGAGGAAAGGGTCATGAGGGGAGAGGGTGAGACAGAGAGAACTATAAGATCTAGACCTTCTCTTTCCCTTCATTCCAAAAGGGTTTCCAAGCTATTGCAAAGTTCAGCTGTGTTACTAATGTGAATATGTAAACATCCTGAAGGGACGAAGACTCACTTGTAACACAAGATTCTGTCCTTACGCATTTCTGTTTCCATGTTTTTACTCTTCATTGTATTCCTATGCACAGAACCTTAGGGCGAATAAACTTATAACAATCACTTACAACGATGCTTTGAATCAATAAATAAATTTACACAACAAAAGAATTGATGATTGGTCAAACGAGCTTCTCCAGTAAGCTTACTTTTACTTCAGTAAGAAATGTATGAAGAGTGATCCAGTAAAAGCCCTAGAGACTTAAGTAAGCCCCATTTATAACAAAACTCATGACTTAGCAAAAGGAGCTGATCAGAAAACATCTCACCCTGTGCAATTGAGAAATAGAGATGAGCTTTTCAAAAAACATAAAATAAAGTCAGTCTAACCAGGGAATCTAGGGAGCCGTCAGCTCGTGTGATGGAGCCACAAAATTGCAAGAATAGCATCCAGGGTAGATCTAGTCCCACAAAAGCCCCATCCAATCCACCAGCTTCATGGCAGCACACACTGTACCCAGTGCTGTTCACTGTCTGTGGCTCGAGTCATTGGCCAGACCAATTTAGGGATGTGAAAACAACACAACATTTTTGCAAAGCCTTTGGATTTCCACACCCTGTGGCTTCCATTCAGACCTTACTTTGTAAAGGGCTACATGCTTCCATGGCCTTTGTTGTTCCCATCTCCAATGAGTCCAAAGAAAAGAGAAACCTTCAGCCCTGGCCAGCTGAAGCTGGAGAGGCATTCCTGGGCTGGCGCTAAGGCAGTGAGTGGCAGGAGGGGCAGGGCCTCCGGGTAAAGCCTGCACTTCTGTGGCAGCCGGGTGGCCCTGTCCAGGGCCTGTTTCTCTCCTTCCTCAGCTTATTGGCCTGGAGAAATAGAACTAAGGTTCACCATGGAGACCCTCTCCAAGGAAGGCAGTGTGGTTTATGAACTCTTGGAAACGTGTTCACTTTTCACACCTGCAAATGGTCCTTGGTATTTTTCTGAAACAAAACAAAACATCAGAGTCTGCCTTCTTAGGTATTAAGGGTCTTTTCCATCAGAAAAGGAATTTCTATTCTGCTTTTCTGATAGACTTGAAGATGGAATCTTGTCACTGAACCATGACTGTCCCTCATTATATGGAAAATAGATTCCTTCAAAATAGTCCCAGTTAAATCAATCATGGGTAACTTTTGCCAGCCCCACAACATAAGGGAAGAAAGAGGGAGCACTTACTCTGCCCTTTCTGGTCATTTCTTCCCAGCAAGTTCTTTGGTTCAATAAATGTGTCCTTGAAGATCCATATTTCTTTCTTCCCCTTTGCCCACCTTGGTCCATGATGACCACATCTCTAAAGGGTCTTAGTTTCACAAATAGGCTCAGAGTCCTCACTGTGACCCAAATTTCATAGTTGTTATCTTAACCAAATCTAATGAAGAAAAGTGAAGTAAATGATGAGGAATCTGTGATTCCATTTTCAAAGAGCTTTTAATGATATGGATAAATACTCATGCTTAAGTAAAAAGAAACCAGGAATGAATATATGCATAATTTCCATTATGACTTCTTCTATGACATCTGAATCATTTGTGTAATATGTATTTTTCAAATTGGAAAACCAGAAGAATATTTATCAGAAGAATATTGATTCTACAATATGTGTTTATCTTTATTGTGGACCAGTATATGGTCAGCTTTAAAAAAACAAAATTCCAATATGTGCATTATATGTATAGGATGTCATTTGTCTCCATTAGGTTCAAGTTTTGTGACAGACATTGATTCTAAGGAACCAGGTGTCTCTGCTCCCTGTCTCTCTAGGTTCTCTGCTCTTCATGATATTGCAGTAGAAGGTTTATGAGTCTCTTTCAGGCTGAGTCAGTGAGAAACCATACAGAGTTCTCTGCCCTGTTTCCCTCTGTGGTGTGTGAAGAAATCCATTTGTCCCTGATAGTGGAGCTAAGAGATAATAAGCTTCCATGAGCCTCTACAGACTCTATGGACAAGTGAGAGATAAATTGAACGGAGTAAGCCATAGAAATTTTGTGGTTAAAATGTCTCTGTAACATTACCTCTCCTAACTTCACAAATATGGCTCATTAACTGTGTTGTTCAAATTTTCTTGATACCAAATTGATACGTATATTTTAGTCATATATATTAGTTGCATACACTGTATAATTATATACATACTGATATCTGAGGAAGATGTGCTAAAACTTTATAATTATAGCACAATTCAGTATTTCTAAATAACCAGAAGGAAGAATTTTGAACATTCTCAATACAAGAAATGATAAGTGTTTGAGGGGTAGATATGCTAATTTCCCTGATTTATCTTACATGTTATATGCTGCATTGAAATATCATACTGTACCCCATAAAGATATACAATTAATATGGGTCAATTTTTTAAAAAAATTTTTTTGGTACCGAGGATTGAACTCAGGTCCTTGAGCTTGTGAGGCAGGCGGCGGAACCACTGAGCTAAATCCCCAGCCCAATTTTAAAATTTTTTAAAGATTACATAAGAAAAGCTATTGTGATTATATATTTATCTATATATCCATTTCTTCATAATTTTGTCAGTCTAGATTTCATACACATTCAATACATGTAGATGCTATAAAAAAATCTTCCTAATGGTTTTTATATCATTATATGGTTACACTGATCACTAATAATAATTTTTATCATAAATTTATTCTATGACTTTTATGACATTAATATAGTTATCCCAATTATATTTTGACTTTCTCATTGCATCCTCTTTTACTATATATAAGTACTATACAGCTATACATATGTACCTGTGAACATTCACATCTATGAATGCAGTTGGAATATTTTTTATTTACTCTAAGAATCTTTCTTTAATCTCTTCAAGCTGACCATATTGGTGAGAACTGATACATTTTTACTTGTTTCTAACTCATGTTTCATGTTTTTATTGCATTTTCTCTTTGCTTTTTTATACTTTTTACTGGCTTATTACATTTGCTTGATCAGTTTTTCTTGATTTTTTTTATTTTCCTTGATTACATTCAAGAAATACATATATGTAGGAACTATAAGTATTTTTTAATAGTAGAACACTTACAGTTCCTATGTAAATAAACTATGATCAAAATATATAGTAAATGTTTAAATTTTTAAAATATATTACAGTAAAAAACACATTGTCATTAATCTCCCTCAAAATATTACCACTAGCTTTGAACACACCTATCCCATTATTCTTGCCACTTTCTAAAGCAGTTATGGAAGTCTTCATATCTTTACAAAGTGTGACCAAAAATAAAGTGCACACAGCTACCAAGTGCCACCCAATGGAAAACAAGCCTCATAAAAACATACTGGTGTATCCTCATCCACCTTAATCACTGGATCTGGTACCATGTGACTTTCCAGCTCTTCCTCAAAGTCAAAACAACAAAGAAAAAGAAAGACTTTGAATCAATTCAGAACACTGAGGTAGCTATGACAGCTCAACTAAAGGTTCTCACGAAAAAACTATTTTTAATTTAAACATTCACTGTATGTTTCAATCACACCACATAGCATGTTTTTACATACCTTTGGGACTTCTCTTATGCTAAATCCCATCGTCAGTGTCTTGGAACACACTTTTTATTTTCCTTTATGACTCTCCATGAATTGAGGACTAAGTCCTAAGAAGCTTTGCGCTTTACTCATTAGTATTACCTTGCTGAAGACCCCTGCAGTTAGGTTCCAGTATCCTGCCCAGTATATGATGCAGGCCTGAGAAATAAAACTAAAAGACAGAACTAAGAGAGAAAGAGTGGGTGTCAGGACGAACAATGCTGGTGCAACTGACAAAGGTGCTGGCCAGTCCAAGGCACTGATTTTAATTGGCAATAAATTGGGATAAAGGCAAGCTATGTGCAAAGGCAGGACTACGTGTGGTTTCTATGGAAATTAATGTAAACAAGGCTTATAAAGGACAAGACAAAACATTCTCAAATTAGGAACAGAATAGACAAGAAAATACATAGTTGTAACTAGAACATTGTCCTTTTAGTCTGAAGGTTTTAGTTGTGGGAATGGAATTTGGGTGTGAGGTACTCTGGCTTTGGCATGTAGGCTTTGTCCAGACTCACTTCTATAAACAATTGTGGGGTTAACTCTTCTCAGCCTGCTTTGGGCATAATCAGTATTACAATTCCCTGCATTATACAGTTTCCATATTGTAAGCAGCCCACAGACAATGAAGAGAATAAATTTTGCATAGCCAAGTCAACAACCTCACATGAGCTGCTAGTTAATTGCGAACCACATGAGTGCACCTTCTTCCATAACCAGCCCAGGTGAGCTTTCAAATGACTCCACTCCTAACTACTTTCGTACTGCAAACACATGAGAAATCCCAAAGTGGACACAGAGGAGGCTTCCA
The DNA here is from genome assembly GCF_000247695.1 of Heterocephalus glaber. The sequence goes on along the minus strand of NW_004624804.1, from coordinate 5,966,933 downwards.
GGTAGGCATGCCACAGCTCTGAGCCAAAGGGAAGACCTGCAGATGGGTGTGCCATGGCTCCCAGGCAGAAGTAGGCTTCTGGGTAGTAGTACTGTGGCTCCCAGCACAGAGGAGGTGAGCCATGCAGGTACCAGAAACACACCCCCACCCTACACCCCCCCCACCTGGGCGTCAAAATGAGAAGACAGGTAAACAAGCTACAGAAGCAGACTTCCAGATCACCTACAGCAACCCCAAAGGGAAATGAGATGGAACACTCTGATACTCAACCACCTGGACTTCCTGAACTAGCAACAAAAGAGGATCTGGAAAAAATGAAATAAAAAATAATTTCTCACATAACAGCAAAGATTGTGCCCATAGTGCAAGACTTGATTAATAAAACTAGAGAGAACACAGATAAAATAATAGAGGATCTGAGGAACATGATGAAATGCCAACATAGGAAACAAACTGAATCCATAAAAGAGATGCAAACAGATTTCCAGAAGATTAGAAACTCCACTGAAAGTCTAGGCAGCAGAATGAGCCAATACGAAGAAAGACTTTCAGATATAGACAATAATATTGCAATTAGTGACCAGGAAAAGAAAAATTGCTTTAAAATTTTAAGAGAACATGAGAAATCAATCGAGCAGCTGCTAGACGATGCAAAGAAAAATAACATAAGACTGATTGGAGTCAATGACGAAACAGGAGAGAATGCAGATGACATAAAAAAGCTGTTTGCAGAAGTGATGGCAGAAAACTTCCCAAGCAGGGAAAAAGAATTTGACATACAGATAAGCAAGGCATATAGGACTCCAAATAGCCTTGATCAAAAAAAAATCTACACATAGGCATATAAATGTTAAGATTCTAGAAACCCAACAAAAGAACAAAATTCTACAAGTAGTTAGAGAAAAGAAACAAATCACATACAAAGGAAACCCCATCAGAATCACAGCAGATTTCTCAGTGCAAAGCCTCAAGGCAAGAAGAGCTTGGAGTGATGTATTTCAAGCCCTAAAGGAAAACAACCTCCAACCCAGAGTGATG